>PVIJ01003954.1:0-125727 GCA_004024925.1 Scalopus aquaticus | reverse complement strand
CACATAGATTTTCTAAGTTAAAAAAAAAAAAAGGCAGGCACGGTATGGGAGCTGTCACACAGGTGAACCAGCATTTTTAGTTGAGGACATACAAACTCATACCAAATTCTAGTTCTCTTATCTGAATGTGGATAATGACACAAGCTTACCGGTGTTAAAGAATTCTACAATTTATAGTGACTGCTTCACCTAAAATATCTCTGATTCTTAGAGGTAGGAATGTGATGAACTGAGAATTAAATGACTTAGTTACTTATCCAATTTTGGGCAAATTTCAGTTTTCATAGCTGGATGCAATTAGCAAGAAGTGACAAGCTAAACATGAATCTTAATTTAGGTTACCATTTACTTCTGCGTTAAAGGCAAGATAATGGGCATGATTTTACCAATAACGTAGGGTTAAAGATAAAGCAAAATCCATTTTCTTGTCTTTCCTGTCTGGCACAAGCTTATTTTACCCCCAAACCAGAACTTGGTTTATAGATTATCTCATTGTTGTTTTTCAGATCCTAGAACTTTAAGACATAGAAACTTAAAAAACAAAATTGAATTGGGATTATAAACCTGGATTATTAAAAGATTTTTTTTTTTAGTTTTATACAATATTAGTTTTAAATCAGTAGTTTATGGGAGTTAATTTTCCCCCAAGGGGACATTTCACAATGTCTAGTTGTCATAACTAAAGAGATGCTAGTGGCATGCAATGGAAAGTGGCCAAGGATACGGCAAGAATACACAGGACAGTCCTGCAACAAAAGACTATCTGATCCTAAATGTCACTATCTTGAGATTAAGCAGCTATGTTTCAAATGCTAGGGTTTTTTGTTCTTATTTACAAGAAGATTTTTTAAATGTGTTTCATATTTTGAGGTAGATGTTGTAATGTGGCAAGGAAGTAAGTTTAGATATAGGGGAAGAAGAGGACCAAAGACCAAAACACTGGGTCACTCCAAAGATGACAAGAGGAAGATCATGATAATGATGGGATAGTAGGAAATCATAATTATTAACCAGAGTAAGACACAGAGGAAGGGTGGGGAGAGGCTGATATCAAATAAGAGACAGCAATGGCTCCAAAGTCTCTCCCCTCCCCAGCTGATGCTGGATTACGGTATTGAAAGCTTTTGGATCCAAGAAAGAGAGTATGAGCCTCCAAAAAGATTACAACGGGTTTTCACTGGATATGAAATTTACAGGGCAAAGTGTTGAGTCTCCTCCTTTCTGAGGAAGGAGAGTAGCTGTTGAAGATTTTTTTTTTTTTAATGCAAATTCTCTTGCTGTATTTGCATCGCAGTTCTAATGGATGGAAAGGAGGATATATGGGTGACTTTTAAAAGACATATGTCTGGAAGTAGCTCCAGTTGTGAGAGAATATGGTATAGGGAAACATTCTGGACGACTTTAATCAGTTTTTTTTTTTTTTTGAGAGAACAGAAAAATAGATTTAGTGGAAAACCACAGTGGATTATCCTAGTTTTATTTTTATTTTTTAAATTATTTCTGCTTTTTCTCTTCTGTAATGGCAGTCCTAGCTTGAGGCTGTAAAGTATCACTAAACTCCCACTAACAACTAATTTAATATTTGTAAGTACAAGTTAGATATAGGAAAGGAATTAACTTTAAATAAGAAAATCTCACATATTCTAAATCATATTTTTTTCTGGGTTTTGTTTTTTATAATGATTATTTCTCTAGAAACAAAAACTTGAAAAGCAGAAATACATACAAGAGCTCCATTGCCTAAATATTCAGTAATATTGTACACTAAAAATTTGCTATACTAACTTAAAAATAAAAGATATTGAGAGTTAGAGGAATTAAATAATATCTATATCTATGAAGCTAGCAACTGAAAGTCTGACTACATTTTAAATGTTCTAAGTCAGAACTACCTAGCACTTTACAGTTGTTATTAAAGTTTCTTATGCATACAAACCAAGAAGGAGCATTTAAATATTCAGATTTCTGGGCACTTTCTCTCTTTCATTTAGATGTACCTCAAGGGTCTGCATTATAAACAAGCATCCCATCTCCACACTTTAATAACCTCAGGATGATCATGGAGTTTCAAATTCAGAATTCTTTTCCATAAAATTCCATGCTGTATTTTTCTCGTGAATGAAAATGAGGACCTCCTTTATAACGGAATAAAACTGAATAGTGGTAGGAGTAGCATTTAAGAAGACAGGAAATGGAATAGAAAGCAGTGCCAGAGTAGAGAAGAAAACTACTGGTGCTTAAGAGTTATCCATTAAGGATAGTTTCCCAAATTGGATTTTAAAACACAAAGCATGTTTTTGGTGAATATATTCTTGAGCAAGAAAGACTAACGTACATGGAAAAAATGTGCAAAGAGTAGCATTTAAAATAAGAGGATGACCCTTTTATAGCCACAGATAGATACAGTATTTGGCTAAATTGGTCACTAACACATTGCTGCAATCAGAAAACATAAATGTTAAAAAGAAAGAAATCATTTATGTACAGATATTCAGACAGCATCCTTTTTCATATATGCTAAAAATTCATTTCACTAAAGGGCATTTTATTAGGATGGCTTTCTAGAACTCTACAGATAGGTAAGCTTTCCTTTATGAAAGCAGAATCCACTGAAATCACATCAAAGCTTCCCCAATTGGTTAAGACAATAAATCCACCCAATGTGAAATCCCCAGTCTATTTCATGTGCAACGATGACTTATGAAAATGAATCAAGAATGAACTGAGCAGAAATCCTCGCTGCTTTTTTCTTCCCAAATGACTCCTAGGTTGGCCAATGTGAGGTCAAAATGTAATAATGCTGAAAAATACTCTTTTCAGACTAATCTCTTTAGGATTAATCTGCCAATCTATTAACTCATTTTTCAATTTCCAGAGCTTCCTGGCACATTTTACATTTCTTTTATTTCAATGGAAAAATGACCAATTTTGTTCACTTTGATTCAAACTCAAGACCTTAGGTAAAAGATAAGGAACTGGTTGCCTCAGGATATTGTGAGCAGGGCACTGCCTTTTACCAGAGTCAGTGACCAATATTTTTGGTGGCTGATGGATGAAAGCATTCATTAAAAAAAAAAAAAAAATCATAGTCCACCATCAGTCTGTGGAAGAAAGGAGGATTAAAAAAAGAGTCCAAAAAAAGTACACAAATTCTTAAATGTCACTAAAGCACATCAACAGACCATGAGAAGCCTTTACTTTTTAATGAGTACAACTCATTAGACTTTATAAAGTGTGAGGTCTTTTTTCTCCCTGCTCCCCTGCTGCCTCAGAAAGGATCACACCATGATATTTTTAGGCAAGTATGACTTAAAAAGGTGCCCAGAAGGCTATACAAGATTCTAAATCTTGTGCATGTACACAACCACGTATGAAACCCACATTTTTACTTATTAGGAGTGAATGTTTTCCACTAAATTGTGAAGCCTAAGGTAGGGACAAGGACATTTGGCAGTGAGTATAGCATCAAAAGAGAACTGATGAGCAGAAGTTCTCAACTGATCACTTATGTTAAGTATAATGTCCCATGAGAAAACTCTAGGAGGCCCATGTACTTCAGATAGACTCAATATTTCAAAGCAATGATTTTTCCAAATTGAAGGTGCCTAGAAATTAGTGCCTAAAATGCAATTTTCTGGCCCCACCCTGATCAACTTAATAATAATGCCTAGGGATGATGGGGAAAAACTGAACACGTGGCATGTACTTCTGGTGATTCTGATGCTGGTTGTTCTGGACTTTAAGAAAGACACTCTATGTTCATCCCTGTGCTCCCTCCACCATTGCCCAGTGATGCCAGCCTTGGACATGCTAAATTATCTAAAGCACCATGCCTCTCATTTTGGAAGATAGAGGGTTGA
Organism: Scalopus aquaticus; assembly: GCA_004024925.1. Classification (NCBI taxonomy): domain Eukaryota; kingdom Metazoa; phylum Chordata; class Mammalia; order Eulipotyphla; family Talpidae; genus Scalopus; species Scalopus aquaticus. Next base: position 121,867 of record PVIJ01003954.1, on the reverse strand, counting down.
AAATCTAGTGAGAAGAATGGAATGAAGAGACTGAAAATGTTTCCTGGAATAGGTTGCATTCTAGGTGGATCTTGAGGGATGCTAGTTATCTTGAGGGCTAATTATTTTAGCAAAGACATGCAGGTGTAGAAGTATTTTTCTTTAAAATTTAAAAGATTTATTACATAAATGATAAGGTCATCTCTTTAAGTAGAAGATCTAGCAATGCTAGCACATATGAAATTATCAATGATTAATCACTGAATTACTAATTTACTCTATAAAAAACTTTATTCACAATCCCATAACCTTCACAAAACTTTTAGTTGTTAATGTTATTCTTTTGATCTTCATTTCAGATTCTTTTCTATTTCTTATCTGTATACACATAATTTAAATAGTTATAATAATAAAGATAGAGCGTTACTCATCTTGATTTAGGATTTTAGTAGTATCATTCTAACAGTAATAGAAAAGTCAACAAGGTAAACTAATTTTTAGAAACATTTGGTGTGAGGTCTTTTCCTCTTAACTCATTTTTCAATTTCCAGAGCTTCCTGGCACATTTTACATTCCTTTTATTTCAATGGAAAAATGACCAATTGTTCACTTTGATTCAAACTCAAGAACTTAGGTAAAAGATAAGGAACTTCTGGATAATGGATAATGGATCCATCTTCTTCTGGATAATGGATCCATCACTACTTCATATCTCTACTATTACACATAAATTCTTTTGTATTTTTTTAGTAAGATAAATTCTTGTATGTGAGATTATTGGTTCTAAAGACAGAATGTCTTTATAGATCTTGGAACAAGCTGCCAAAATATTTTTCAAAAGACTTGTTCTAATTTTCACATTGTCTCCGTATGCTATGTTCTATTACATCTTCACTGGTGTGAACATGTTGTTTTTTCTCTCTGGAGATGCCCTTTCCCATTAAAAAAATATTCTGGTAGACTCCTACACATTGTTTTGTACCAAGCTCAAATGCTACTCTTTCCTGCAGCTTTCTGAAAGTCCATAGGCAGAGTTAGTCATTATTTCCATTATGTTCTCAAATTTTTTTGTAACAATATCATTCTTTAGTACTAATCAATGAATACAATATGTGTTGTAGTTGTTTGTATATTCCTTTTCTTCCTCCCTAGGTTACTAGTAATGCAAGGGTTGAACTTCTATTTACTTCGCCTTCACCATTGGAACCTCAGCCTCTAACACAGGGCCTGGCATACATTAGAAGTCAATAAATGCTTGTTAAGTAAATGAGGAATGAATGAAAGAACAACGGAATGAATGAATGTGTCCATGTGATGCCAAGCCCACGCTTCTAACTGTATCTCTGGGGTGATATGTCTTTTTCTTCAATGACCCTATTATAGGTTACATAGTCCTAGGAACAATTACATTTTTGTAGGTCTGCCTTGTAATACTTATATTTTTATATTTAGTTATTTTTCAGGCCTATATTTTTACTGATATAGCTTGGGCTTTGTTGTCATAATTCTGTGACATGCTGTGAATAAACTCTATGAATGCCTTAGATAATGACTTTTGGGTATACTAGAGTCAGAAAATATTTCTACTTCAAAAAGAAGCACCTTTCATGAACAAAATGTTTGGACTAGTGAATAGGATTAGAAACCACCTGTGGAGACAGTAACATGGACAATAAAATAGTCCCACGGTAGAGAGAATGAAAGTTTGAAATAACCACTGATAATGAATCAATTGATAACATATAATCAGCAATATTTCTTATATATCACTTTAACATTTTAAAACATTTCAACATACACTCTTTTGCTTTATTCTTACCAATACCTGGAAAGTACAGACAAAGCAATTATACCATAATTGAAATTTGAAAGATAAGAAATCAAAAGCACATAAATGTGGTTACAAGTAGAAAAACCAGTGCCAGTGCTCATATATTTCAGTCATATTTTAGCCCCCATTCTATTGAAATCACTAAACTGCTGATTTTTGATAGTTAACCAAATGGAGAAAATAAACTTTTAAACAGTATAAACTAGACTAGTGAATAAAAATCAAAACTTTATTAACAAGGTAGCACTTTCCCCCAAAGAATGCTTATGAGCAATTCAGTGTGAACTATAAATAATATTGGAAGGTTCTCACTGAAATTAGTGGCAGATGAAGGGGGGTCTACTTTCTTTTCTATCTGGTGGCTTCTGGTAGGTTCTTGAACTTACATTCAGTAAAGAAACATAATGGATTATTCATTCACTTAGTAATTCAACTATTCAATCATTTCATGTATGGCCTGAGTATGAAAAGTGTGGGAAATACAAGAAAAAAATGAATCTCATAAATGCCACAGAAATCATATTACATAGTAAATATTTTGAAAGTTCAGGGATTAAGGATAACTTCTAGCTTCCTATACTATATTGCGTTCTATTCACCTAAACAACAGTGTGAAGGGATAGAGGGATTTTATTTCTTATTTTATGTCTTTGTACAAACCATTTCATCTGCCTATGGTGGGTTGTCATTGTCCACGAAATAAAGGGATTAATCCTACTAGCCAATCAAATGCATGTATGTAATATGTGACTAAAGGGGAGAATAGGACCGCCCTGTTGGTGCAGGGGTTAAAGTCTCAGCACTATCAAGCTATCGCCAGCCACTACCACATTAGTTCTATCCCTGGCCAGGGAGCTAACACACATGGTGCAGCAGACCTCTCCAGTCTCCCTTGCTACTCCCCTCAGCATTATATTTCAGTGCATTCACCTTTTCTGCTCCCCACTCTGTTGCTGGTGAATCCTCTCACCTCCTGCACCTCTGGCCTATACCCCAGTTCTTGTACGCATAAATAAATAAAAATAAATCTTTAAAAAAATAAGGGGTGAGTAACAGTGGAAACAGAATAGGCAGTGAAGTCAGACAGATGTGGCTGCATCATCTAAGCCTGGATATATGTCAGCTAGTTGGCTTACTTCTCTAAGTCTCAGGCTCTTCATCCATAAAGTAAAGTCAGCAATACATACCAATTAAAATTCCTATAGCAGAAAAAATTACACATAACCAGTCAACAAATAGTAGCAATCATTAGTGACTTTTAACATTAAGAAATTGCTGCTAGGTGTTGCATATACTATTTTAGTTCCATAATTTATTTTTGGCATGGCTTACTATGGGAGCAGTTAGTGTTCCATACATAATGAAGGCCAAAGTACATTCTTAGAATTTTTAAAATTACATACAGATTTATGCAAAGCCTGGGAAACACACTGCCTTTTATTTTGCAATGTACTAGATTTTGCTTGAAATCTTTGGAAAACAATAGGCTTTATTTCAGTTGTCATTTGTATTTGAACTCCAGTTTTATTAATCAAAAAACAATGCAGTCATTAGTGTGCATAAAGTTTAGTCACTTTCCTGTCCTAAATGCTGTATTAATTGCCTTAGAGATTCTCAAGTTTATTTCCATTCTGACAAGTATGACAAATGGAATTCACAAGCGTGACACACTCCAGGCACTGTCCCAGCAAGCTGCTACAATCTCATCCTTTCTCTTTGACTTAAGAAAGCATATTGAATGCAAGTGAGTGAGAGATGTTATCATAGACAAACTTGAATTTACTCTTCTTATTAGTTAAATAAACAATTAATTCTTAATTATTCCCTCCCTCTGGAAGTTAGAACATTATTATTAATGCACTGATTTCAACATTGCTATCTGACTTGGACATATCAACTTTTAACAGGTTATAATAGAGCATCACTCCACAGCATGACGCAAGTAAGTGTGGAAAAATCAAAAGCCCTGTCACTCTCTAAAGAAAATGCATTATGTTCTAGACACCACTAACTACCATGAAAGAATAAAAAAAAAATTGGTATCACATATTGTAGATGTGATATTAAAAAGATGCTTACTTAATATGTTATTTGGATCCAAATGAAGTCACAAATTGTCTAGCACTCTGGAATACACTGGGCACATATGTATTATAAATATCTAATACTTTCTAAAATGGCAAAGGGGTCAGCGGGTCAAACAGACTGTGGTAGAGGATTATTTGTGTTTGGTTGTGGGTGCAGTGTGGTAACATATATCAGAGGAGGTGTAAACCTATGCTGCTACACATACAAAGTGCTGTAAATGAATGTTACCTCAAATAGAAAAGGAGATATTAAAAAATGACAAAATAGGTTAAATTTTCAGTCTTGGGATCCTTCTCTTAAAAATTACTGAGATAATCTCTTTATATAGATTATATTTATGGAAACTTACTCTAGTAGAAATTACGTGTGAAAAAATGTTGAATTTCTATTAACTCATTATTTTTTTTATTTTTTTTTTTAAAGATCTATTTTTTTTTTTATTTATACATACAAGCTAGGGTACAGGCCAGAGGCATGGGGCGGTGAGAGGGTTCACCAGAGACAGAGTGGGGAGCAGAACAGGCAGATCAGAAATACACTGCTGAGGAGAGCAGCGGGCAAGGCAGGAGAGGTCTGCCGCACCGTGTGGGATTCTCCCCGGCCGGGCGTCGAACTCGGGTCGCCGCTGCCAACAGCTCCACAGCGCAGCGCTTAACCGCTGCGCCACCGGGGAGGCCCCTCTATTAACTCATTTTTAATTAAGAATAAATTCATTAGCATGAACATATCATTCTAAAAATAACTAATTTTTAAAGCCAAACGTTTTTGAGAGCATAGCATTTGTACAAACCTATAAATATCCCATTTAATAGAAGACACCTGGATGCTAATGGTGTTTCTGCATTCAAACTGTTGCAAAATCACATGCCATTTAGTCTGGAAGACTCTACTGCACTCATGAAAAACTGCGAATGAAAAAGGCTAATAAATTCTTAATATTATTATGCGAGTAGTTTTGACCTCACTGAAAAGGTCCCCCTCCCTCCTGCCTCAAGGTTCTGTATATTTTAAGACTTCTTGCTCTAAAGTTTCTATGTTTAGAGACTGTATTCATTATAACTTCTGGTGTCTAATTTACATCTATGTTTTCTTCTTTTTCCTCCACTTCAAAACTTTCTGATGGAGACCAGGTCTCACAGATCTGAGATATTATTTACTGCATGTGGCAAGCTTCCCTGGAGCTCTAGCATCTTATCGACATGTAATATGTAATTAGTTTATCTGCTCATTGGTTGATTGAAACTAAAGATATCTTAGGATTCTTTTATGAACTTTAAAATATATACTATAGCAGCATTTATATGCTTTGTCAAATTTTGAGCTCACGTCAACATTACACTTAGCTAGAAGAGATGCTATTTACATATTTATTTCAGGTGAAACAAAGTTATTTTCCTAGAAAAGATGATTTTTCTAAGAGAAATAGGAGATGAGAAGGTAGAATTGTAGAGAAGTTATTATTACATTTTTTTTTCCTGTAAACATTTCCCTGATGAATCAAACAGACAATATTTCAAGGTCTAATCAGTTTGTGTATTTAGCAATAGTTTCCCAATTATGAGAGACTTAAAAATTAGTAACATGGAAAGAAATGTCACTTTGAGCTGATTAAAAGCCAGAGTTCCACACTTACATGAATGAAAAGAAAAAATAATAGCAAAAAATATCATTATTATTTTTATTTGTTCTATTTCAAAGTCAGGTCTTTTGAGAGACACCCACACAGTTACTCAGATATGAAACAGTTATACATTTATCCCTGCTGAATCACTGTGGAGTGGGATGGTTGGTAAAATATATATTAAAGAATGCAATAGTCCTCCTAAATTAAAGGCTTTATTACATAGTAAATAATTTCTTTCACTCTTATAAAATGGCTCTATTATCTCCAAACCCAGCAAAACCCACTGAGAGAGACTTAGTGTCTGCCATTGCCTTATAATCAGATAATTGTTTTGATTATTCTGTCATAAAAATTGCATATACTGAATAAAAGGCACTTCCCTGCTAAAATCTGGATAGATAAATGAAATAGATGCTGGGCTGGGTAAGAAAAAAAGGAGTCACCCTTCTGAGTTTACTCTTCTTTTTCATGAGTCTCAGGCCAGCAGATAGGCTAGGTTTTGAGATCTACAATACCTAAACTTAGGGCTAATTCACAAAGCACAATGTCTCTAAATTTGGTGACTCAGAAAGTAGAATTCTCCTAGGTGTTTCATCCTAAACTTATTTTACTTTTGACCCACTGAGGTAGGACGAAAAGTACTTAATCCTCTCTCTTTTTTTAAAAAAAAAATTTATTTATGCATACAAGCTGGGGTGTAGGCCAGAGGTGTGTGGGTGGGTGGGGTGAGAGGATTCACCAGAGACAGAATGGGGAGCAGAACAGGCAGACTGAACACTGCTGAGGGGAGCAGTGGGCGAGGCAGGAGAGGTCTACCATACCATATGGGAAGCTCCCTGGCCGGGGATTGAACGCATGTGGCAGTGGCTCTGGATAGCTTCACAGTGCTGCGACTTAACCCGCTGCACCACCGGGGAGGCCCCAATCCTTTCTTTGAACACTTATTCAAGATCACTGTACAAGTAAATTTGGAAGCAAGGGATGGGGAAGATTTATGAATGTTTAATATTTGAACTGCAAATATTTTACATATGAAATTCTAATAATTGATCAATGTCAGTTGGTGACCTTATGTGTCAATGCAATAAAGTTACCAAGAAACCCAAATAAACTAAATTATAAATGCTGAAACTAAATTTAAAACTAAATATCAATGGACTATGGAGGAGAACTATGGATGCCTTGCTGGATGCTGTATGGTAACATAAATCTGAAAAGGCATGTATTATCTAAATCATATACAATGTTGTAACCCAATGTTGTTTCAGTAAAAAAAAAAAAAAGATAAAAAAAATTCAAAATTGTCATCAATTGAAAGTTATACCGATGGAAGTCAACAGGAATTCCTACTACCTTTCCATATGCACGTGCACTGAGAGTTTTGAAATATTGCCTAGCAGAATATGGCAACCAGATCCTAGATTACTCAACTTGAATTTTGAATAAATATAATTGCTAGCTATTTTTAGCTTATGAATGCTAGAATGGGTAAGATGTAATGGGGATTACAGAGCAGAATAGAAACTTCAAGGACAGTTAGGAAGATATTAGTGTAGGCAAGAAATAATAGTGTCTTGTCCTAGGCTACTGCTGGTGGAGATGCGCAGTGGGAACTGTTTTGCAGTAAGTGTTGTGGGGCTTACTAGTGAGTTAATTTGGGAGGTGAGCAGCAAGGAGGAATGAATGGAGGATGATTTTTTACTAGTTAATGCTCTCAATGTCAGTGATGATCTTATTTACCATATTCTTAATTCCTGATTCACAGGGCGCTAGATGTTGAATGAAAATAATATATGTCATGGTGAATATTGACACACATAGCAAATTTCAAAACTGTTCATATTTTTTAACTAATCGTGGAGGTTTGATTTCTATTTTTTTCTATTGACTTGTAGGTAATTCAGAGGTAGAATCATGCAGAATAAAAGAACAGCTCAATCAAGGTGAGATTGTACTCACAAATAAGTACTGTCTCCTACCTACTTAGTAAATACATGCAGTAAAAGTAGATTTAGAAAAATTTAAAAACTAAACAGAACATACAGATAATAACATCACAGCAGAAAAAAAATCTCAAAGATTTTGAATTTTGTTGCCAAACACCTTTGATTGGGCATCTAAGCTTCTCGCCTTATTACTTGTGAATGGCACACTTACTTAGTTTGAAAGGGGCTTTAGAAGAATTAACTATGATAGTATTTTCTACCTCATGTCAACCTTTGGCAGTCATATGCCATCAGAGGGAATTATCTAATTTCCTGCTCTGTATCAACAGAGAACTATCCTCAGGAACAATACAGCAGCTGTGTAATTAAGTATGGGCAATAAACCACTTCTTCTCCAGAATTACACTGGGCTCCTTCCCTTTCTCTCACAAGAAGAGTCCCTCAGGAAACAGTAATTGCACATAGTATGGGGGAGCTCCTCATTAATGCCTGTGGGGGCTTGTAGCTGGAGCCCAAGTTTTTCCAGTGGGATAATGATTCCAATAGAGGAACCTGGGCCTATTTGGCATATTCTTATTGCGTAACTCAACAGTTAAAAATATTATATCTAGGCAGAATCATGTGAGGAATATAAGCAGGTCTATTTCTTTCTTTGTCCACTGATATGACTGAAGCAATACGATCAACTAAAAAAAAAAAAAAATAAAACGATTCTGATTAAGGGGGTTATCATGGAAATACCCTTGCAAGGCACTAAAGGGATACCTTCAATTCACAGATATCATGGTAGCTCATATAATAACAGATTATTTAAAATTATTTACTGCACTCAATGCCTTTAGTCTCATAAAGGGTTAGAGCATACTTAAGCTACACTGGTGAGAGTTGGGAAAATTACAAATATATCAGAGTATACGATAACAACCTACCCATGGGAAGAACTAGCCAGGTAAAATCACAGTTAAGGAATTGTTTCCCGCAAAAAAAGATAGAATGTGGTTACCCTAAGATCCATAGGCAAATGTGCAGCATTAAAATAATTCCCTCTGCTAGTAAGATTCATTTCAATGTTATTTCAAACAATTATTTGATGATACAGCAAACCATAAAGTACTCTACAATGAGTAAGGCAAAAGGTGAGAGTGAATTTCTAGAACTTAATAAACAGGTTAGCAATTTTCTTTCACTCTAGCTCACAGCATCATGGAAAAATCACTGGCGTGTAAAAAAAAGTAGAATTCTGTCATACTATTGCCTCACATCCAATGCAACAGGAGAATGAAATATTGACATAGTTAGGTATAGTCCTCATAATTTCACCCAACTCAAAGCAATGACTGAAACACTCCTGGGTAACATGAAAACACCTGGGGAAGGGAGAGAAAATGATCATTCTTTCCAGTCTCTTTTGCACCTTTGGATTTCTTATAGCTAAGGATACACATTTCCTCTAGTGATTGAAGAGGGTGGTAACATCTGTCAAATCTGTACAGTCAAGACATGAAACTCATTTTAAAGACCTCAGCAGAGGAGAAAATGGAAGAAAGGTAACTTGTAATTTCTGCCAATTAGATATGCAGGAATAACTAAGTGAAATGAATGCTTTAAAGAAAAGCCTTCTTTGACTTTTAAAAAATTGAATTTCTCCATTTTAATAACATTGTCATATGTAATTATAGGAGTGTTGAAATTTGATTTCCCCTTTTCTGAGGTCTAAGTATGCCTTCTGAGAGAAAAGAAAACCTTTTCTATGGAATCATATTTAAAAAGTGGTAAATCCTATTTCTTTTCATACTGTTTTCAACAGTCAATATACCTGAAGAAAAGGGAAAGAAAACAAACTCTATTTCAAGTATGGATAGTACCATGTTGAATAGTAAAAGAGAGAGAAATCGCCTGATTGTAAGCCTCTTGGGTCTCATGATCCTGTCAAACTGTTGGGATAATATCTAGGGTTAATGCTTTCAGAAAATATTTACTCATTATTCCTAGTGGACAATAATCTATGCAGGGAGCTGGGAGTTGGATAGGCATGAGCATGATATACAATTATAAATTCCATGCAGAAAGTGTCCTTGAAAACCTCAGTCTAGAAAACATATTTTTACTACCTTGTACTAAACTTATTATATACAAGAGTCATGAAAAGTAAAGACAAATATTAAGGAATTTCAGAGGAGGGGGAATTCACTTCTTACAAGGGTTTGGGAGGAATTCAATAAGTACATCTAAATGACTTGGCCAGGAAAAACATGAAAGCTTTGGACATGAACAGAAAATGAAAGGATTTTCTTTTTTTTTTTTGAAAGGGACAGTGTAAGCAAAGACCAATGAATCTTTCAGTTCACCTGAAATGAGAGGGAGCTAGTAACTGGAAAGAAAGTTTGAGGATTTATACTATATAGTAAACTAAATAATGTCCAGCTAATCCTTGGAAACCCTGTAAAAATGTTGCCTGAGGCAGCAAAATAGATTTTGCAGATATGATTAGGAATCTTGAGCTGAAGCTATTATCCTGGGTTATCCAGATGTGCTGAATGTAATGACAGGATGCCTTAAAAGTGAAAGAGGGAGATAGGAAAGTCAGAGTGTACAGAGTGATGAACGAAGCAGATGTCAGAGTGATGCAAGGGAGGGCCTGTCAGCCGAGGAAGGCAGGTAGCGTCTAAAGGCAGCAACGGATAAGGTAACAGATTCCTCCTTGGAGTCTCCAGAAAGAATGTGGCCTTAGCAAACAAATTTAGACTTCTGGTCTCCAGAACTGTAAGATAATAAATTTGTTTCAAGTAATTATTTATGTGCTAATTTGTTATAGCAGCACTAGGTAACTAATACAGAGCAGACAAGTTTGAATATACTATTACATACCGTCAAGGATGGTTTATTACAACCCTTCTTGGTGGCTCCACACCTTTACTCATTCTTGGATTATAACTCTTATGGTATATTTTTAAAAATATATTTACTCCCCTGAGCTACCAAGAGAATAAAAGTGCTATTAACACAAGAAACTCAAATAGAGAAAGATATCAGAGAAAGATGTTGAATTCTTTTGTGAAAACAGAACATTTTAAATGTCAGTGGGTCAGCATGGGGGGTGGACAGGTGAAGTAGAAATTCATGTCTCCTACTTAGAGATAAAGCTGCATAACTCTCAGAAGTAATTACTAAAATTTATAATTATAGCTCATAAAATTTAAGCACTGAAATGTGGTTATTGGCCACTGGAAAATTTAAGTGGTAGGTATTCATGAGAAAGCAATCATTTAATCACGATATTTAGACATAGATTGTTGAAAGAAGCAATTTTATAGTATCTGTTATTAGCTAAAATATCATTTCAACTAGATTGTGATTACCCATAAGAAAGTACAAGGCAACCTACTGTCGATGAATCCAGAGATGGAGAAGAAGATCTTTTAAAGAAAAGTTCCTCACTCATAAGTTCCTTGATCTCTGAAATACATTTAAAGGGGCATTAATCTGTCATATACACAAAAATCCCTGAGTACCAATTAGTGAAAGGAAGTGTTCTTTATTCACCTTTTACTCCATGCAGTCTATACCTTTGAAAAGCTTACTATCTCATTTCAACTAAAGTTGTATACTTCCCCAAACCACTGCATAATTAAAGAATTGGCCTAAATTACTATTTCCCAGTGCATATAATATTTAAGCCTCTCTGAAGTGGTCATGACCTGGCCCTATCTTACAGTTTGCTCCTGAAGTTCATCTCCAAAGGTGGGGAGGAGGCAGAGGACTCTGAGTACCTAGAGCCCTGAGGAAACATGGTTTCCAGGGTACAGAGGAGATTTCACTTCCCACAGAGAGGGAAAGCTGGAAAGGAGCTTAAACAAGGACAATGAAAACAACCTCTGCCTATTTCAAGTCCTGGGTTGGCCCAGATTACCACCACTTCAGGGATTTTATAAAGTGCTGCTGCATTACTTTTGCAAAAAGGCAGCCTGGTCAGCAAAGCGGGGTGACCTCTATAAATAGAAATGCCATGATGTTTAGCCATCAAGCAGAAACTTCAGGGGTGACAGGACATGCAGTCTCTATTTTTCTGCCCCATAGAGTAAACCACACAGGTCAAACAGAAAGGTGAAGAAGGCAGGGCAAAATTCAAACCTTTAGCTGCCCCAAACTCTGAAAAGATAATTGTGTTGTATCCCTCCCCAACTTTGAGGAACTACACTCACATTGTATTCTATGAATGATGCGTCCTAATTTTAATCAAGTATTATATGACTAATGATCTCTGAAACGGCATAGTAAGGAAGAAGACCTGTTCTACCTTTAATTCTGAGATACACATTTTGTTAATAATTGTAAAATATGTGTTATGGATATGTGTTTGGAGGAAATGCTCCAAAATACGGCATTTCCTATAATATGTACTTAGTTACTTTTTTTTGAGAAATATCAAGCTTTCTCTAAAAACATCTTTGATACCCAAAGCAACTGGGAATGGAAGCATGGCTCTTTACATAATGATTAAAAAGAAAAAGGAATCAAATTTTACTGAAAACTACTCTAAATCATATTCTTCACTTGCCTGCCTTCTTAATCAAAGGGCAATGAATATAATTTAACCTTTTTTTATAATGACATGACTTTCATTATTATGAGTGGTAATTACTCTATGGCGCTGTGACATGAGGAGCCCATCAGGGATTGTGCAGGTATATTGAGCTTCTTTCCTCCTACACTTGTACACATGGAGTAGTCCAGCTGCCTTTTAATTTTTTTATAGCATTTTGAGTCAGCTGTTCTAGATTTTCTTAGGCCTTCCTCCCTGGCATGATATGATGCATGCTGGTTGCCTGTTTTTATTGTTCTTACTGTAGTCAGCCTACATGCTTCTATCAACTCTTAACTAATCAAGCGAGATATTTTCAATGTGCTGGAAGTTATCTTGCACAGGGTATTAGATAATGCTCCTATACATTAAGATGCTATGATTTACCCTGGGGTCTTGCTGAAATGCAGAATCTGATTCGGTAATTTTGGAAGAGAAACTAAAACCCTGCATTTCTAAGCAGTTCCCAGGTAATAGCCATGCTGGTTCTTGGAATACACATCGAGTATCATAACATTAGATAATCATGTTTTTAGAAAACTGTGTTAACTAAAGATAAGTATGCAGTGACAGAGGGATTAAAGACCACTCACCTATGAATAAACTCTAAAACTTCAGAATATGAACTTTAAACCTTTTATCTCCAAAATGGGTTTCCTCATCAATATGCCCTACTCCTGACCTCACCACACAAACCATATTGCTTCTCTGCAGTAGCAGAGAAATTAATTTCTGTTTTTCTTAAGGAATTTATTTCCTTAAAAATTGTTGCTATTTAGATATAAGTTAGATATAAGATATAAGTTGAGCACTAACTCAGAAGAGGGACCAAGTCTTACATACCAGCAGATCACTTAAAACTAGGCTTTGCTCAAAATTGGTTTCTGAAAAAATGTAGAGGTTAGAGAATTAAGAAATACAAGGTTCTTTCTACGTAATTTCAGATTCTTATTGTGTGAATTTGTTAGGTATTCAGGAAGTGAAGCGATATAATAATCAAATAAATCAATGTCAAGTTATCGTAAACTGACAAGAACATACAATTTGTTCTCAGAGTTCCTGCTCTTTATGCTATACACATCCCTTCCAATTTCCTGCCCCCCACACATACCTAATAGAACACACTTATGTATATACACACATGAGCAAATATTTAACAAAAATCTTCTTTGAAGAAAGAGTCTAGCATTCATTTATACTAAAATGTAAGTGATTACAACTGAAAATGCTATTTCCTACCCCCCATACCCTCTAAGGGGGATATGAATGTTTAAACAGAAATCAAAATCTACAAATAATTGAATGAAGCCATCAAAGAAGATTCGGGGGACTTTCATGATAGGTACATTTTGGTATAGGTCTTCTCACACACATCATGTTAGATTTGCAGTACACGTCTGAGTAATTGTTAACCCACAACTTTCTGTATCTGAGCTATAAATGATAAACCACTTCTAGCCTGATATGAGGTACCAATGGCCACAGAAAATGCCCACTAAAAGAGCAAGCAAGAGAATTCACCAAGGCTAAAGCAGGACAAACACAAAAATCAATTTGGTAGCTCATTTGGATCTACACTGTGCTTCTTTCCAAGAGAGAGGATTTATCATCTAGTCAGGAGAGAATAAAACAAAATCCCAATTTCCATTAAACAATGGCATAATGAAAAGACATGGAAATTATCTAACTGAAGATAATTCAAATACCTAAGTAATAGTATCAATGAAAACAGACATCATTTTAGCTGTTGAGTTAACATGATGTGTTATCAATTTTAATAATTTAATTTAGCACAACAATCTTCTAGTAAGCACATACTTTTAATTAAATCAGTGCGTACCTCCACAAAATTTTGAATGGAATTAATAACAGGTGCTAAGAAGGAAAAGGTAAGATCTAAAATTAGACACTCGACAATTTATAGAGGTTTATATGAAGCCACTTGGTACCCAACATATTTATAAATAATAGAAAATAAGAAGAAAATAACTCTAGATGATACTCCACAGAGTCTAAGGCATTTCTCGCACGCATAGGAAATCAATGTGGTGAAACACATACTAAGCATGTAAGGATCTGCCTCTCCTGACCCTATAGATTGTTCACTGTGAAAATTACAGGAAATCAGCTGAGAAATATGAGCATAAAACTGGCAAACAAGGCACTCTGTAGCTACCTTGCAGAATGTGATGCAGACAGTTACAAAATGAAGTTCCTATATTTGCTTTTGTGGTCATCCAGGGGCTGCTCAATTGTGAAAGTCACACAATAGAATTCTGATTTCAGATAAGATAAAAGTCATAAAATTGCTTTTTTTTTTTTCACAACAAAACAAACCCAAGTCAGCACATTTTGCTGAAAAGAAACAAGAAAAGGTGTATTTGTTTGGCGATGCCTTACAAATCTCAGGCTCCAGTTTTCATAAACCCAGTCTTCTGAGTCAAAGGGCTGGGCCAGAATGCTGGGTTTCAGATCCAGCCCAAGAAAACACAGCCTTGCTATAGTTAACATCTCTAATTTCAGTGTCCTCTCAAAACACGGACAATCATATCTACTTCATAGAGAGGTTATAGGACTAACGAAATAATATTTCTTTGTTTAGCAAAATGACCACTCAATAAATACTATTTATTACCATTTCCATGGAAGACAATCACATCCAAGCATAAATTTTATGGCTTCTTTCAGCTTGTTGGAAAATTAAAGAGGATGAGTTGGTTGCATATTAAAATTGTGCAATCATCAGAATCTTAAATGAATTCAACCATTTAAAACACGTAGAGGGTACCATGTAAGAGTAAGCTGTTATCACAGAGAGACAAGATTTCAAGAAAATGGACTCTGCAGCCACATTCTCTGTATTCTTCTTCCTCTTCTACCTTGGGCCAGGTGTATATTTTAGACAAGTCGCTTAAGCTCGCTGCCACAGTTTCCTCTTCCATAAAATTAAGATAATAACATTAATAACATTTTCTTACTGGATTGTTTTGAAAATTAAAAAAAAAGTAAATAGGTGAAAATAAGAAAGTGGCTGGTAATTCTATTTAACTATTAACATAATATCTTTTATAACACACACATACTGTTATAGGCAGGACTTAAATGATCCACTTTAAATTGTAGGGTTCACTTTTTGTAAAGCCTTCTCCTTGCGTGTAGCTAGTACGTGTGACAGGCTTCCACCTAATATAAGATGTAAATGTGCCACACCCTTGACTAGATTATGTTACAAATTCAGTTTTAGGTGAGTGGAGTGAGATCTTCTCCTTTGACTGTGAGGAAGCAAAGGGGAGGTTCCAGGTTCCCTGCCCCACTCAAAGGAGGGTGGAGCTGAGCAGGGAGAAGGGAAGCTGGAGAAGAGACTGGAGAAGGAAGGAGGCAGGATGGAGAACCAGAAGGTGACCAGAAGGAGGCACAAGGAGCAGAGAGACATGTGAGGAAGCTGCACTGGCTTCTTGGTCCTGAGGTGGTTGAAACAGATGTGGGTGAGAGACTCGTGGGAGGTTAACAATGGCAGTTTTGATCTTGATTTTGACTTTTGTTCCTTTCCTCCCAGATTTGTCTGTTTATGATCCTTTTCTATGAGTCCCTGCCAGACGGTGCTTTAGACTTGTGGCAGGCTTTTGGGCCTTGCTTTGGGTCAATCCCGTTTGGGTGGAGTTTTACCCATGAGGGGATGGGTAACTTTGGGTCCTTGATTTATAAACTATATTCTTTGTTTTTCTGTACTGCACACAATTGCATTAAAGTTCCTTTCCATTAAAGGTCATATGTTTGTCTTGATGTGGCAGATGACAGAACCTATTTAGAGCAGAAAGGCTTGGGGCTCTGGGGTGCCCCTCTCCCTGTCCTGTAACACTAGAATGAGAACTGCTCATGGATTAGAGGGTCCCAAGGCAGGGAGATGCAGGTGACCTCTGCAAGTTCAAAGCATCAATGCAGCTGAACTCTGCCAAAAAACTGTGTAAGCTTGAAAGAGGATCCCAAGAAAGGAATGCAGTTAAGTTGACAACTGCAGTCTTGTGAAAACCTGAGCAAAAGATCCAGTTAAGCTGGGCCTAATTTCTAATGCACAGAAACCGTGAATTAAGTATGTTTTGTGCTGAATCTATATACTTGTCATAATTTTTCACCAGCAACAGAAAGCCAAAACACATACCTCCATGTAAAATTCATACAAAAGAATGAAAAGATATGGAAAAATTTACTCTCTTAGTGCTCTGTTACCACTTTTCTGATATTTAATTATACTAACAAACATGGGTCTGGTGTTAGTTCTGGATTTGATTGCCTCAGCATGGCCTAACCTGCTGTGAAGTCTATCTTTGAAAATTACACTGAGGACAAGAAGCTCTAACTCTGGTTTACCTTCGTCCTCTAGGCTTTATTTCATTTTCATGAATGACAAGTGTATTAGGATGTCAGTGATGCTTGATTTTTCCAGCTTCAAATCCCAGTTCAGAATTTTCAGCAAAGCCTTTTTGAGAGTGGGAATGTGATATCAAAATATTTGTCTTCTAATATAAAGTTTTAGTAGGATTTCCGACACAGCTCACCCTGCTTATCACTGCGTTGCTAATGGTTTCAATATTTCTTTGTTCATTTGTCTGCTCCACTTTGCCTTTTCAGATAAATGGGCTAGGAGTCAAGGACTTTGACTACTGACTTGGTCTTGGCCTACACTGGTTGTATGATAAAGATGATACAGATGAATTAGCTCAACTCTGTACTCCACTGAACTCCAAGTTCACTGGGCCCTCTCCTCCCTTTGTTCCCCATGCCTCCCCTTATGGTAGCTTCAATTCTGCAGTCAGATTTCAAGGGTTTGTTTTGGTTTAGTTTGGTCTATTCCTTTGCTTTGCTCAATCCCTTTTAATTTATTCATGCGAGCACAGAGGCATGGGGAAGAGAAATAGTTTGCAAGGCCTATACATCTGGTTGCTTTCAACTTTAGAACATAATCATAACAGGCAATTTGTACATTTGCTTATTCCTGTTAGCATCTATATTCGTAATGCCAAACATGAAATTTTACTACTTCAAAAGCCCATTTTATTCTCAAATTTGTAATGGCTTTATTACATTTTGCCAGTGTGAGAAAATGAATGTCTAATATTGTCAATGTAATTTTTATCCTTGGTCTCTGTAATATATATTCATTCTTATTTGAAAGTTGATAAAATCTGTTGGCAACTTCCTTAAAGCTGCAAAACAGTTATTCAAACAATAGTTTGCAAAATGTTCAATATAATAGGTATATAGGCCATTCTTGAAAATTGATGTGTCTTTTGCTTTATGTGTTTAGCTCAACTTTTCTGAAGTCTATTGTAAACTTTAAAATTATTTATTACTCTTTTTATGCTTGTTTTAAATTTTACAAACCATAACACAGCATCTTTCAGGATAACATCAGAAATAGATAACATTTCCAATATCCCCTGAGGAGCAATGTGTAAGAAATGATGAACAAGTCCATAAGGTACTTCTAGAAATAAGAAAAAAATATAATATGCACTTCTGTGTTTTTCCAGATAGAATATCAAAGATGGAACATTTTACTTTCTTTAAACTTAACAGAGAATTGCTCTCATTTAGAAATATTTCTTGACAAAATCTAGTTGGAGAGACAGAAATGCATAATTCAAACATGCTGTAGTAAGTATTGTATTCAGGTAGGAGAAAAATGTTACAGGGTTATAAAAAGGCATGGGTGAAGGTCAAGTGGATGTTCCTAGAGTACAAGGTTAACTTTGGTGGCATGGTCGAGATAAAAGTAGAAAGAGATAGCGATAGGCAGGGGGATATATCAAAGATAGCATTGCAGTTCATTTTAGGAGACCCAGATCCTTAACCCTTTTAATCAGGACAGAAGCAGAGTCAGATAAATATCTTATATTTAGTCTCTATTATAGAAAAATATTTATTGATCTTGATAGTTTTTATCACTCTACATTTATTAGTCTCACAGAACTCACAAGAACATATATGCAAAAGTTTAGTCATATAGATGAACAAAATGTAGAAGACTGCTATTTTCTGATAATTTGTATGAGGTTTATTTTTAGAGGCAGATTTGTGGGGTTTTTTTGTTTGTTTGTTTAGTGCTGCTGTAGTTTTCTTGAGTCTTTTCACCGTTCCCAATTTAGGCTATTTGGCATAGTAAGCCTTATGGATTGCAAAAGTGAGGTTGCAATATTAAATATTGTATTTCTCATTTAGATTTTTGTCTCGGAAAACACCTGGAATTATTCAAATCCATCTCCTCTTTACCCTCTCTTCCCTCCTTCCTATGCCTCTCAAATCAACAGCTTTTAGGTGGAGTTAACATATATTATTTTACAACAATAATGCAGCTAATTTGACACCATGAATTATAGTCCAGTAAGAGAATGGTAGGTGATTTTGTCTTCCAAATACATGGTAGATTAATTATAATCATTTTTTATTATGTGCATATAGTTAAGAGTGCAAATTACAGTAACTTAGAATTCTGCAGGAAACACAGAGGGAGGTAAAAGTTATTGCTCCGCTCATTGATGAAATGCTGGGAATATTTTATGAATTCCACAGACCTACAGCTTGAAAAGCTCATTGTTTAAACATGGCATCATGAGGGCACTACAGTTTAGAAAACAGTGACACAGCCTGTTGTTCAACAGGCAGGCAATAATCCATAATAATGAAAAGAATAATAACTCGTTATGCAATCACTATTTTCCCTTAGTCCACTAAAGAGTATTTGCAAATCTACTTAATATTCCTGCTCCAAGGAAAATAAGGAAATTGCCAATCAGTAGATCAAGTTCTCATCAATTGCCTAAATAATCCTCATAATATAGCTACCTACTATGGAAAAAATAGTAGGAAACTCACAGAAGGAACCATAATATAACACCAAATGCTATGTGGAACAAAAGTATGGTATACTATGGGGAGTAGAGAAGATTATTGGAAAGGAAGAGACAGACTTTCCTACAAGTATTAGATATTGAGTCATAATACTTGAGAGGATGACAATGTGTTTCAATTCTAAAATGGCTCTAAACATTTCCCTTTCTACCTGCCTATTCCTGCACTCCACTACTTCCGCCCCAGGTATTAATAGCATTGCCTACACAGGCAGTGATGAGAATCTCCATCACATCTCACTGATGTCCAATGTCTCCAGATTTCATATTATTCAATCTACCACCCACTGTTCACCTGCATAATCCTTCAAGACCCAGAGAAATTGCTGCTAAAAAAGAACAAACCAAACAATAACAAACACATTCTTCCAGAGTTTTCCATTACCCAGAGAAGAAAAGATAACCTCTTCAGAGGACTATGCAATATTCTCTAAACATCTGCTCTAAATTACTCCTATTCTTGTATTTCTCCATTCCCTATACTCTAATTACCTGTGCGTGCACTGAAATCTACAGTTTCCTAAAACACTGAGCATGCTCACAAGCATAGGTCTTTGTTCACACTGAAGATTGCTCAGAATGCTTCCCCCCTAATTCTCTACTGAGGAGAAAATACTACTTATCAAATGATAACATTTTTACAATCATTGTTTGACTTACTAGTTTTATTAGAATCTACTTTGCAATGTAGAGAACTTCTTGAAAGCATTGTTATAGGAATAACACAATAAATATATGTGAAGTGAACTTGGAATCACAACTTATTTGTCTTTATGCTTCATCAGTGATTAGCATTGTTTTTATACAAAACTGATGCTCAATAAGCACCTCTGCACATGGAAATTCTTCCATCTACCCTCTTTCTCTTTGACATCTGCCTTCTCCATCTTCAACCCTCACATCCTATCATAGCCAAGTTCTGTTGACTCAGCAATGTCCCCCTTGCCTTACCACATTCCCACTGCCATTGCCCTAGTTTTGATTCTCATTACCTCTTTCTTGAACTACTGTAATTGCTTCCTTAGTGATCACTCAGCTTCCAGTCTCTCCCTTCCTAGATCACTTTACAACCAGCTGGAGGAGTCATTTTCCTAAAGCACAGTTCTAATAATTCCATTTCCTGGCTTGAAAAATAGCAGTAGCTCCCTAATGCCCACAGAACAAGACCAAACCCCTTAGCAGATTCTCTATTTGCCTGCCTTCTGCCTTTGTAAACTTTAGTTACATGTTCCTTCTTACACTGAATTACAATAAATTCTTTTCCATTCATTGCCTGAACCATTGCATATATCCTCTCCCTTGATCTCCTAGGTTGTTATTTTCTTCATTTCTACATCTTGATATTCCCATCCTCCAAGAAATGAATAAAATGCCCTCTTCCACAATTAGGTACTTCAAGTACCTAGTCTCAGATTTTTTGCTCATAGTGCATATTCCAAACTACACTTACATAATATACTAACCCAATTTTATTGGAATTATAAAACTCTACTCATAAATTTGATTATAAAAATTTCTGTGGCAATCAATCATATTATATTAATTTTCATTTCTGTGGCATGGCCTAATACAGGGTATATAATAAATACTCAATAAAAGTTTATTAAATTTGTTAGACAAGTAAACATTTCTTTACAATCATATCTGCTTAGTAATGGAACAAACTATCTCAAGGACTAAAATTATTTGAAGAGAGGCTAGACAACCATCTATAAAGAATACTGAAGGAAATATTGTATATGACCTTCAAGGTCCGTTACAACCTTAAATTTCAGGGCTATTAAAGAAACAAAACTGAGTAATTTACTCAAATGTGAAAAGTGAAACCCAAGATGGGGAGTTTGTGGGAACCTGATTTATACCTGTTATGTCAGAAACACAGGTATCTAAAATTTGGAAGGGGAGCAATATTGTGGGACTGAGCACTTTCACTTGTGGGATTTTAAGCTCAGTTCAGGTGGATGGTGTCAGAATTGAATTGTAGGATATCCAGTTGGTGACTGCAGAAAGGGGAGAATTGTGTGGGTATGGAAAACCACAGATTTGATATCAGAAATAAAGTAGTGTGTTGAGAGTATAGTAGAGAGAAACACAGAAGCTTTCATATTTAACTTGCCAGCAACTGATTCTGAAATTTTAAAAATGAAACTTGGGTGCTAAACCCAACAGTTCTATCAAGGATCTGATAAGAAAACACATCCTTTTAAAATTACTATGACCATCAAAAGGAGAAAAGAACAGATCGTTCACAAAGGAAGATAGTTGCTCTAAACATTCCCCAAATAAGAACTTCAATATTTTAAGCAGCATTGACCAAACACAAGTTTTTCTAAGTAGCTTTGGAATAGAATGACATATTTTAAACAAGAGTCACTGGAGAAGAAAGAAAACCTTCAATTTCGAGAATAGATTCTTCTTCGTGGTCTGCTCATTATACAAAGGAAACAAGATTGCTCAACATAATCTGAAGAACCAGATTATATTATAGAAGTCATAATATCATTTAGAGTTATGTATGCTTGGGAGAAGATGTTAATCACTTTTTATTAGAAAGTTTTCAGATGAGCAGGAGAACGTCATTATAAATTGATGACATTAAACACCTCTGTAGTCTAGTAAATTACTGTGAATCAGAAAACTCAGAATGGTTTCAATCAACAATCCAATAAAAACCAACTACTACCCCCCAACAAAAGTTCAATTAATAATTAAGAGTTTAGCTGAAAATCTCCTAAGAGAATTTTTGTAATCCTTAAATGCCATTTATGGAAGTTGATATGTAAACTTTTCAAGAACCCAGAGAAGTCACCATGGCCAAGAGAATTACCATAGTCCTTGATAATCCCTTTTGTGGGAGTTTGGTGACTTTTACAGCATCTCTGCAGTCACTGAGTATAGTAGATGTACTAAAGGCAAAAAATACAGAAGAATCTCTAGGACTGGACACTAAGAACTTGAAGGATGGAGGACACATAGAAATCATTCAACAACCCTGCCTTTTGATTTTTATTTTTTTAATGAGAAGACACATACAAAGCACAGAAATAGGATGTGACAAAGGTTTTCATACCCCAACCCACTACTATTTAACCTGTAACATCTATCTCCATATTGAACTACATTTTTTTTTCTTACACCGGTAACTGAATTATCAAACCAGTTCCAGAAAGAAATGAATTTTTATTAGTGATAGAGAAGTCTACAGATTGTTAATTTATAGTCATTATTAGACTAGATTTGAGTGCAAATTCTCCAATTCTCTCACTCTGTCAATCAAATCAGCTTAAGAGTTATGGTAACACAGCGCTTCAAAGCATTAAAAAAAATTGTTTGAAATTTACTTGCTAGAGGGGACACCCCATCTTGATTCTAATGAATCTCAGAGCAGATAAAAGCTGTCCTTGGTGGTTTTCATGAGTTCCCTGGACAGACTTCTTCCTTTAAAAATGAAATATGCTTTCAAGAATTTTATGCCTGCATGGAGAAAATTGCTATTGTGTAAAATTTGCATATTTACTAAGGTTTGTCATTACTTTTGGTAATTAAAATCGTACAAAGAGAGAGACATATCCAATTCAAGAAAATTACACAGTACAGTAATGCAATCATAATGGTCGCCTGACAATTATTAAAATGTACCAAATTCTTCTTTACAGTAAAAGTATTCACCAGAGTAGCTTTGAAATAAAATCACTGCAGTGCTTTATATTTAAATATGTTTTTCTGCACAGAAAATTATAATTATATTTGCATAACTACTATAATCAATCTAGAATTATGGCTTAAATTTTTATTCTCCAAATTACTGTTCTTTCTAAGACATCAGGAGCTCAGAGGCATAATCTGGGTTTGTGGACCATTATTTGAATTTGTAATGGGGTTAAATATATTTTTGCTTCCTCTTTACATGGATCAGTTATTCTAGGGACACGGTAGGCAATACAACTACATTGTGCAATTTGTTTATTTCTATTGTGAGAAATAGGCTTTAATTTACCAAATACACTTTGTCTATAAAGCAAAACAAAATAAACATGTAAGTAGAAAAAAGCATGGAAATTCACAAAAGGAGAAAATCAAATGATATTTGGATGAAATAGACTTCTAATAGGAAGCCAAACATTCATATGCCCTCTACTTACTGAGATGAGCTGGGATGGCCGAACTAATTTTTGTCCCATCTTGGAAATACTGGCTAGCATAAACCAGAGATTTCTTTTGAATGTTCCTCTTTATTCCTGATGAATTCAACAGGTTTCCTTGGGGCCAGATATTAAAGCCATGTCTATTTTAACAATCCAAGTCAGACCTAGTGAAAACGATAAGGAGATCTAAAAATACTAATCTGCAACCAGACTCCCAGAGCAGTGGACCAGTAGGATATTTTTGAGAACTTCCTGCTAGTTTTTTCTTCAGATCAGCCTGCAGATAATGTAAGACTCCCACGGACACCATCTACGTGGTTCTTGTCTCAGGAGGGCAGAGTCTGAGGCACTGGAGCCGGCTGGGGAATGAGGTATTCCAAAATGCAGTTTGCCTCTACTCCTGCCGCAGTGTTTTGGTTACCAAGTCAAACTTCTTGAGGGAATGATGTCTCCAGGGTTCAGACTAGCACAAAATAAATTCTAATAGCACAGGCAATATATTTTTCCCAAGAGGCAAACTATGAAGTCATAAAGAAAGAAACCCTAGAGGGCTTATCCTTAGCAGTGATTTTCAAAATCATTTCTAAGTGAAAAGATGGCAAAACTAATTCAATTTTTTCAAACTTTACTATTTCGGAAGGTTAGAAGCTTTGCTGAAAATTGCACAAAGAACTGTTTTAATGACCAATTAATTCAGATTGACAGACACACAGGAATAAACATATTCAGTGAGTAACAGAAAGGGTCACATGGATACCCAAAGGATTATGTATTGACTTTAGGAGAGGAATTGAGATAAGTGAGGACAAACATTAAATCAGCAGTGGAATTACACTATTAGTTAACTGTGTACTCAAATGTTTGTTTATAAGCAAACATAATGCCTACTTAGGAAAAAGAGTCCAGAAGGTAGCTAGGTTTATATTTACACAACCATACAAAAATAAGTATCTTGCCTCAATACTTAGAGACTAGCCAAACTGGCAGTTCTAGAAAACATGGAGAACTCTAGGTGTAGGCTTGCCTTTACTTGGAAGGTGTCTGAATTTAAAATTATGACAGTTTCAAGAGACCTGTCCTTTAAATAGGATAGGAATAGGGTGGGGACCTTTATTCCAAAGATAGAGAAACACAAAGAAGCAGGCAAAGAATTAATTATAGAAAATTGGAGGTGGATTGATAAAGTATATTTTAATTTTGCTTATTTTTTTCTAATTTTATATACATGACAATTGAGGCTCAAAGAAATAACTTTTCTTAGTCATGATTCCATAGCTAACCAAGGCACATAACGGATCTAGAATTACATAACTTCCCATTACATGACATCAAATTTGAAGAAGAAAGTTAACAGTTGGATATTAGGCATACAAAATCTTCAGGGGGTAAATAAGGATAGAAGAATAACAGAAAAGTGGCACTTTTCTCTTCCTAACGGCATTCTGACATTCTTTATCTAATTTTATGAGGTTGGCAAAAACTATAATTGTCAATGACCTAAAGTGTTTCATATTTAAAACAGTCTTTTCATATGAAAAATAGACCATCCATGTCCTAATCAAATCAGAGAAATGGATTACTAGAAGAATAAAAGCAAAGAAAAAATAGTCAAAGACTTTTATTTCAAGTCTATGCTTAAGATAGTATTTTATAACTCTTACATTTTTATATATTCTTTTTAATCTGAACTCATGAGTGGAAAGTATAGATTAACATATTTATGAAGCAAACATGCTTGTCTTTATATTTTTATTTAAGACAAATAAGTTATAATTCATATAAAAGTTCATGGATTTTGCCAACTCTTGCATAATTCTGCCATCATATTTAATTTATGGCTTTCATTTTTCCTTATAAAAGAAAAGGGAACATTGAATAGACATAAGATTTCAAAATTTTTACCATCAAAGTTCTCTCCACATCTATTCATCCTACAGATCTTGAAAATATACTGATGATTTTTTACCAAGAAAACAGTCTTTGTCCTGAATGTTTTACTTTGGGTTCCATATTGTTTTTGCCATAGCAGTGTATGCAAAGATTCATTCATTTATTAACTTCTTGAACAAAAGAAACTCTGACTAGGCACCAGTTACTGGGCCATGACTAGAAATGTAGTTACAAACAATTTATTGGAGTTTTTTTTCCTTTTTAGTTTTGTGCATATAGCTAGAGGCTTGTCTATTGTTTATTTTTAGAAAGCAACAAGTTTTGATTTCATTAATATTTTTAAATCTATTTTTATTTCTATTTCATTTGCTTCTGTTCTACTTTTTATTATTTCTTCCCCTTTACTCATGTTTGCCTATATTTTTCTAGTTCCTTAAAGTGAAAGTTAAGATTATTTTATTTGTATTCCTATTTCTTGAGGTAGGCTTCTATTGCTATATACTTCCCTCTTAGGGCTGCCTTTGCTGTGCCCCATAGGTTATGGTATATTATGTCCTCATTTTCCTGGGTCTTGAGGTTTTTTTTTAATTTCTTCTTTGATTTCCTCACTAGCCCAAGAATCATTCAGTAGTGTGTTGCTCAGTCTCTAAATGTTAGAAACAGTTAACCTCTTAAAATTTATAATATAGTGAATGAACAATTTGAATTTCTTTTATTAATGTTCCTACAATAATATATTCTTAAAGCAGTTTCATTTAAATATTATTTCAAATTTAATCCAGTGAATGGAATGAATTGCTTATATGAAAACAACACTTATTTATAGCAATCTTCAATGCTTGTGGCTGAGTCCTTTGTCACTGTAGTAGATATTGTGATAGTGAAAAGAGGTGTAAAGGACATTGACATGGGAGATTCCCTATCTTCTTGGTATCCAATCTGAAAGAACCTCTATATTTGCTTATCACCAAGACCTCCTCTCCCACCCCTCTAACAATGGTTACCCAAGATCACTTAATCACTTCTTGTCTAATAAGGTGTTGGTTTTAGTTTCATTGATGTTCTTTTTTTTTAAAAAAAAAAGGTTTTTTATTAATTTAAGTAATAAAGGTTTTTTTTTCTTTTAATTTTTAAGCTATTTATAAAAGTATCACCAAGAGAGTTTCAGGAAAAAAGAGCCCTGTAAACCTCTCGAAGACTTTTTTTATTTTTAAAATAAATCTATATATAGTAGCCTATATTCATTTCTTAATTCACTGTGTGGCTGTGCCTTGGGATTCTGTAAGAACAATTTTAGTGGCCTCATAAACTCTCAACCTAAAGATTCCCATTAGGATGAATCTTCTCTGACTCCCTGGATTGTTGGTCTGGTATTCAGAGTTACAGAATTCTGTTTTAATAAGTTTATTTTTATCTTTATGTGCTATACCTTAGCATCACATACTATATTTATTAAGGGCCTTATGTGTGGGAGAATTTACAATATATATTATGTATATTATAGTGTGCATTACTGCTTCTGTTTCTGTATAGCACCTATATATAACCCAGGAGCCAAAGGATTGGATAATCTTCAAGGTTCTTTCTGGTAGCAACCAGCAAAAGCAAAACCAAAAGAAACCCACCAATTCAGCAAATTTCCAAATGCAGACATAGGATATAAGAAAGACATTCCTTAATTCTGAGCTAAAACAAACCCACATGAAGGAGAGATTATATCATTTGTGTACTTATTTCAGTGAATATCTGCCAATGGAGAAGGCAAAAAGTGGTCTAATGGTAAAGTTCAGTAGGAAAATTAGGCAGAGCTCTGTGGAGATGTCTTGAGTAAGAAGTTAAAGAAGAAAAGCAATATGCATAAGCTATTGATAGCTTATGGGAGGAGGAGATCGAAGTATGGTAGAAGTAAGCTCTAAATTCTAGTAATAGGAACAGTTAAAAACCCAAAACAAGAAATTAAAATGGTGACATGGAGGTGAAACAGAACATAGATGGAGCTGAAGTTGGTGGGGCTATTCAGATTTAATGAGAAGGAATAGTTTATTAAGTGCAGCAACCAAAAAATACACTTTGAGAAAGAAAAGTTGCCAAGACATCTAAATTTTTAATAAAGAAGAATAATAACTAACACAAAGTATTTGCTATGCATTTCTGTATACCATTCTAAACACCTTTTCCCATGTTGTTTCATTTAAACCAAAATCTTCAACTTTGGTATAACTGACATTTTGACTTGCATAATTACTTGTTATGGAGGGCTATACTGGATGGACACTTATGAAGTTTAGTACAGCCACCTTGACCTTTACCACTACATAGTAACAAAACCCACACCCTTTGCCCCATCTCCCCACAGTGCATAAGTCCTGACTATCTAAAATATCTCTAGACTTTGGCAAATGTCTCCTGAAGGCAACATCTCCCTAGTTGAGAACTACTGATTTATTCTGAACAACAGCTGTGAGTTAAATTCTATTATTTTTTTTCACATTTTTTTTATAGACGAGGCACAGTCACTAAAAGAGTTGCCCAATGTCACATGTTAATAAGTAAGCAGTAAATCTTGCCTATGAAGTACAGTCACTTGATTCTAGGACCTGGATTCTTAACTACTCTAGTCTGTTGCTTTGCCATAATCTTTCCAGTCAAGAATCTAGCATAAAGCTCTATTAAAAATAAGAAATAATACTAAACAATTGTCCTCATTTTAGTTGAAATATTTTAAATGACCAGGCTTCTTTATTCTAGGTAATGATAACACAGTTAATGCAGTCAGGATTCCTGTCTCTTGTTTTGCAATTCATCCTGTGGCACAGTTTCTACTCTAAAGCTATTTCAGGATATGTTCTAAATAATGTTAAAGAGATTTTGGTGTATCTGACCTTAAATTGACACTGGAACAGCTATAATTAGAGCCTTTCTTTTTTCTATTTCCTCCAGGCTTTGGCTGTTAGGAGCAGTAAAAGCTCCTTGCTTTCTTACACTCTTGAAAAAATGAAATTGTTAGAGCCTATCTTGTACCTTTCAAGTACACCTAGATCATATAATATGCTTAACTCTCCTAGCAAAAGGGGATGATCCACCTGCACACCTTCTGATCACAGTTGCTCCATTTTCACTTAATGATGTGTGGAAAGTGAGGGTAAGAATGCTAGAAGGGTAAAAGTTCTGTCCTGTCTTTGATGTATTAGTTTTGGAGTCATGTCATGAGAACTCCATGGAGCTCAACTCACCTTAGATAGACAGAAGACTGTGACTGGCGGAAGGAGGAAGAGAAGGAAATATCTTAGAAATAACAACAAATGGTCAAATGCCCCCCTGTGCTGGAAGTGTGGAAGGGGGCTCCCTGGTCTTGGCAGAAGTGTGCCTGTCTCTGTGTGGCCTCTCTTCTCCCATCTGTATGATCTTTGAGAAAGGTCCTTTTAATAATAAGGTTCTGTGCATCAAGAATAATACATGAAAGACAAGGAAGAAGTTTCAGTGTCCATTTATTATTTTAAACCATTAAAAATCATAGAAAGGCAGCAAGTGAGCAAGATTAAAAGAGAATGATAGATTAACATGGCCAAAAGCACACTGACTGCCCAAAGAAGGTTTTTTGATCCCAGAGCACTGTACCTGTGAAACCTCAGACTTAACATGGAATTCTGTTTCCCATCTGTAAAATTGAATAACATGATCTCTCCTGTAGGATTTTATGAAACTTCGGCTGAAATCTCCAAGCAAACAATATTTCCAACAGGACGTGGCACAATACAGGCACTCAATGAGCACACAAAGGTCAAGTGTATGACTGAAGTTTTCAAGTGAAAATGTAATTGTGCAGCAAAGTTTAGTTCTCTTCCGAGAATTTTACTGAGCTGGCAAAAAAGTGAAAATCATTTTTATTTTAAGAAGATCAATGCTCTAAGGGGAAAATGAAGACTAACACAATTCAAAACATCAGCTACCAGGTAGGTAAAGCTCAGACAGTCAGAATACCAATAACAGGGTATACGATGGAAAGTAATAGCCTTGCAGAAAGGTCCAGAGTCCCACTATTACTCACAGGAGATCAGATGCCTTTTCTTATCATCTTAGGGGTCTTTGTTTGATTTCCAGTCGACTAATATTGAAGTGACAAAAGGGAGTCAAATAGGGTGATATACATATTATGCCAGTGGTAGGGTTTGGGATGTACTGATGAACTAAATCCAAGTAATGTACTTCCAGAAACAACAAATTTTGATCCTTCCAAGTCATTCTACAATGAAGTGAGAAGGCAGGCTCTTTCCTCCCCTATCCCAGTAAGATTTAACAATTGTAGAGCAATGATGTTCATCTCCAAGATAGCCTGGAACTGATGAAGAGATTAACAAAGTCCATCCAAACTCCTAACTCCCAGACTATCTACATTTTTTTCCTTCAGCTTTGAAGATAGAGAACATGTCTCTGCTCACAGAGGATTAGGCATAATACTGGAAATTGACATTTGATTGGCATTTTATGCAGTATAATAGTATAAACTTTTAGAGCTGTTGAATAATAATCCTTCCCTGCCGTGTATAGAACACTCTGGGCCTCTCTGGATGATAGATGTGATATGAATGGGAAGTATTATTATTATTTATGTTTTATAATGTATCAACTCTATGTCCTCCACCACAATAGACACTTCTTTCAATGTGCAGTAATAGCCCCCAAGTGATGCATTGTCCAAACATTTTTGAAATGAAAAAGCAAAATTAACCACAAACTGCCCCCATGTCTCAAAGAAAACAGCACTGTAATACTACCAGGGAAAATCAATGTTAAATCATAAAAGCTACAACAAAATAAAAACCTAACAAATTGGAATGAGCCTTGTGTTTGGAAGAAGTATGCTTTGTAAAATACAAACAATGGTAATTTTGCTTTCCAATTAAAGTGTAATAGTGAAAGAATAAACCATCATCCAGAGTACCCTCAAGACTAGCTCAATGAATTTTGCTTTATTTAATAAGAAAAGTTTTCGGCAGAACCATTTCACTGGGTAAAGACCTGAACAAGCTAAAACACAGGAATCTTTCGTTCTTTTTTACATTACTCAAACCCAGATATCATCAATTTATAATGGTCTCTTAGATTGGAAAGCATATATTTAAGATGGATAATGGGTAACAAGTAACAAATTATGCATTACATACTTATTTTGTAAATATTTTTTTTCAGCAACATTAAAGATTATCTAAGAGCAGTAGGTTTACTCCTTGAGCCACTGAATTATCATTTAGGAACAAGTCACATCAATTCTTAGAACTCTTTCCAGAACAGTTTAACTAGCATGACAGATTCTGAATCAGGATGTGATGGTATTTTAAGCCAGCAAGATGTCAATTTAAAAGTGGTAGATAATTGACTCTCTAGAGTTTGTTAAACTTTTAAGATTGAGACTTTGATGCCTTCTCTCCAGCAGAACTGCATCAAAGGGCCCCCTGCGGGCTGAAAAAGTTAATGCACTTCTCTAAATGTTTTTGAGTCTAAGAGACTCTAGAACAAATAAAACAACATTTCCTCATTAACATACTAGTCACAAATTCAATCCCATAAAGTGCCTCTGGCATACAAGACTGGACTTTTTCCAGATGATCTTTTATGGGGCTGGTTTATTTTTCTTTGTCTTGACATTAATGAGCTATGTATTCAGGGAAGTAGAAGATTTCAATGCCTTTCAAATTATCACAGCCTGCTTTTCCGCTGCTCGAAGAGCAAGCAGGGACCTCTGGTAATACGGAGGGAAACTGCAATATTCAGTGAAAGGGGTCATGGAAATAAATGTGAAGGCAGTAATGGCTCCATTCCAACTATGACTTCATGACAAATGCTATGACTTCAGCATTTCATTACTTGCTATCTCTGAATCTTTTGCATTATTTTCACACTTTATTTTTTTCTTCTGAGGAACTTACATGTTTTGGGGAAAAATAAAAAAAAATATTTGCTAAAGTTTCTGTGTCTTCTAGGTTATCTTTTCCTAAAATTCAGAGACTGCTAATGTGATATAAAAGTTTGTTTCTATAGTTCAAGTTTGCTAGTTATTTACAAGCATTTTGGAGGAATAATTTTTCTCCTATACAATCCTGGTGCAGCATTTTCTACCAGATCATATTCTAAAACAGTAGTCTAAGTTAACTGATTCACCAATATTTAATTTCCTATTTATGTGAAATGGGTTAAAGGTGTTAACAAGGAAATAAAACATGAGATGGGCACACAAAATCTTTACATATTGATCATAGCATCCCGAGTCTCAGTGGAGGTGAAGGAAAAAAAAAATAGGCAATGACTGAGCTGACAGGTTTGAGGATATAGGAAAAATATTACTGGAAAATACTTAATAATATAGATAAGGGAATAGACTCCAGGTCAGACAGCAAGCAACCTGAACTTCATCTTTCCTAATCACTCCCTCTGCTTTGAAATTCCTTCCAAAACATTACCTCACCTGTGCTTTCATCATCCCTAGTGCATAGAGTTTGATTACTCATCCTATCCCTTAGCACAACTGAGAGATTTACCTTTATTCTTTCTTAGTTGTCCTTACAGTAATGCCCTCAGTTTAGCACTTATTATTTTGGTTTCAGTCCTGTCTCACTAACAAGTTTGAAAAAGCTGTCTGAGGACAGGGACATGTCTTTTCTGTGCCTTTTTTGTATTTGTCCTTGAATCTTAGTCCTCAGAGATAGGTCTTGATGACTGTAACAAGGTAATTTCAGAGTATGTGGTAAACTACTAAAACCAAGTTTATCTTTTTAAGCATAGGTATGTATATCTATTGAACATACTGCAAATGGGCACCATCATGCCCACTCCAGCCCCCGTCTGTACAGGAAAAATTCAAAAACTGGGGGCACCAAATTACTTTTGATTTATAAAGAAAAAAACAGGGCCTCCTGGTGGCACAATGGGTTGAGTCTCAGACTATGAAGGTATCCAGAGCCACTGAAGCACAAGTTCGATACCTGGCCAGGGAGATTCCCACATGGCACATCAGACCTCTCCTGCCTCACCCACCCACTGCTCCCCTCAGCAGTGTATTTCAGTGGATCTGCCTGTTCTGCTCCCCACTCTGTCTCTGGTGAATCCTCTCACCACCCCACACCTCTGGCCTACACTCCAGTTCTTGTATGCATAAATAAATAAATCTTTTTAAAAAAAGAAAAACTATGTGTCATACATTACTATTTTATTTAATAATTAAATGGTTGTGTATTATTCCTTATAAGAAGCATCTACAAATATCTTTCTTTTTCTTAAATGTTTTCCTTAAAGTCATTCTAATTAAAATACTTAATACCAACACACTAAACTGATTTCTAGAGTTTCCTTTTTTTTAAGATTTATTTTTAGGGGACTCCCTGGTGGTGCAACAGTTAAGCGTTGCACTGTGGAGCTGTCAGCAGCAGCGTCGCGAGTTCGACACCCAGCCAGGGCGATTCCCACACGGCGCAGCAGACCTCCCCTGCCTCGCCTGCTGCTCCCCTCAGCAGTGTGTTTCCGTCCATCTGCCTGTTCTGCTCCCCACTCTGTCTCTGGTGAAACCTCTTGCCACCCCATGCCTATGGCCTGTACCCCAGCTTGTATGCATAAATAAATACATCTTTTAAAAAAAGATTTATTTTTATTTATTTATGCATACAAGAACTGGGGTACAGTCCAGAGGTGCGGGGTATAAGAGGATTCACCAGAGACAAAGTGGGGAGCAGAATAGGCAGATCCACTGAAATACACTGCTGAGGGGAGCAGTGGTCTGCTTTGCCATGTGTGTTAGCTCCCTGGCTGGGGATCGAACTCATGCTTTAGTGCCTCCTGATAGCTCGAGAGTGCTGAGACTTAACACCTTGCACGACCAGGGAGGCTCGAGTTTCCATTTTTTATCCTAAAATTCCTAACTGTATTTTGGAAGTGTACTTACGACATATTTTTTATATGAAAATGTGAACATTTCCAATATATTTATCTGTAAGCCTGTACCACCTGGAAATTTCTCCCAACAATGTTTATACTCTGAGTATATTTTGAAGATTAATAAATACTCTAGAGGATTAATATAATTCATAAATGTGCCAGTGATGTAAATTTATATGCAATCATATTATTTATTTGATAATTCCATGTGACCATAAAACAATCAGAATTCCTTATTTTATTTCCCAGTAGTAGTTTCGAAAGATTTAACAGATTCAGGATTAGCTACTGATGGGTGGGAGAAGAGTGTTTAATTACTATTTAAATATTCCCATTTTTAAAAGAAAAATAAAATGAAGTTCTTCTTTTGACCTATTTATGTTGTATTTTATTCATAGATGCACATTTCAAATGTTTAAATATATGTTAAACACTTATGTGTTCTTTATATGTGCTTAATATATATTATATATGTACACATACATGCACTGCACATATGTATATACACACACACTTAATTACAAAAAAAAATTAAATCTTTACCAAAATCCCTGCTGCCTGTCCCATTCCTTTCTCTTCCATTTGAATAACTAAAAATAGCACTTCTCATTTTTTCTGTAAGGAAAAAAATGCATTCAACCTGACCTCAGGAAAAAATTTTTCTTATTCTAAGCCAGTTAACAATTATAAAATATACTACATTAAAACTTTCTTTAAATCATTAGGTAGCAATTAAAAATGCACAGGACACAATTTAAGCCTTTTCTTAACTATTAATTAATGCTAATGTCAACTCTTGCCTGATAGCTCTGTCAAACTTGTGCAAAGGGCTGAATGTGAATGAAAACTTTAAGAAGGTGGGGGATACACTTAGGTCTTAGCACTGCACAAACTGCTAATTTAAGATATCTGCTGGAGTTTAGCAAGGTTGTTTTTTCTAGTTGAAGGACTAATTTGCTTGGGAGATTTCATTCTCTGAGATGTCTATGAAGGCTATCGATGAAATTTTACTGTGTCATATGTATAGGATCTGGGCAAGTGGGTATGGATAGAATAGGATGGGAAGGTATTTTGGTGCGTATGGAAATATGCATAGGCACAGGTCAGACAATCAATTGTAAGCAAAGATAGGCAGTAAGCAAACGGGCACTTCTCTTAAATAAGGAGAGGATCTTCGGTGTTTTTTTTTTTTTTCCAACATCTCCTATAGGTATTAAATGGTTGCCAAATGCTGTCAATTTAGAAACTATGATTTAATCACTGAATCATACCGGATTTTCTAAATAACTCCCTACATAAAATTTCATCCTCTTCAACATAATATAAATAAGATAGATAAATAAATTAGGAAAACAGAGGATTATATTTGCACCAAGTTTTCTGGTGAAAAATAAAATCAGTGTTGTAAACCAATATTACCTTTATAAAATTTTTTAAAAAAGAAGTTAAAGGATGTGCACAAGTCTGAAATTTAATACAAACATTACCAAACAATTACTGTGATAATTAGGATATGTGATTCCTAAAATTTTGGAATGTATTGTAGTGTAAAATAAATATAATTTTTTAAACAGAGAAATTTCTTATATTTGGTAGAGTCCTATATTTTCACCTTCACTCCTTCTTTGAAATCCGTTGTTGAATAGTTGCTGAAAAGTCAAGGAATGAAAACACTAGATTTTTATTAAGTGACCTGTAGATATATTGGTTGTCAAAATCCCTTACAGAGTAGGTAGAAATGGCAACCAAATTTCATCTTTAGTTAACATATATTCCCGATTCTTACTGAAATCAAAAGAGATTCATCATTCTGTTGTCTTCCAAGGGACTGTGTGTCCTTCCTTCCTCACTGTTAGCCAGGAAAAAAACAAGGATACATAAAGGCTAGTGATTTGCAGTAGGTGCTAAGACTTGTTTGATATATGCATGTCAGACTCTGTAATATATTAGAATGCCTAAGGAAGAGCACGAATCACTGCCAAAAGTTTCTCTTGTTTTTTTTTTGAAAAAAAAAAAAAAAGAAAAAAAAAGTCACACAACTTCACCTAGTTAAGTAAATCTGGGTGCTGCTTTGTTCTAAATGAGACTTTATAAAGAATTATTTTACTTCAAAATCTTCTTGTGTTCATCATTTATATTTTTAATGCCTTTTCAAAATATGTGCTCTAAGATACAACAAAACATTGAAAAAATTACAGTTGCCCTTGCACTAAGTCCAACTAAAAATGTACTGAAAAACATTAATGGAGCTGGTGTCACTTCTCTTTTTTTTCTGTGAAAATACTTTGCATTTTCTCCTCTAAATGTTTCCAACATGGTGACCAATGATGGGCTTGCAGTGAAAATTTGGGCTGGTTTTTACTTACTTTGAATAGAAGGTTAATAGAAGATTTCATGGCTGTTTAACCAACATCACATTTAAAAATGAGAGATTCAAGGGAAAAGCTAATGGATTAACCTTTAAAAAGCAGTTCAGTGGAATAATTGCTATAGCACTATTCATTTCAGGGTCAAATTTGTTTATATGGATGGTCCCCCCTGGATCTTATCCAAGGAAATTTAAACATGTAAGTACCAAACTCATAATGGGATTGGGAAGGGTGGACAATTATAGCGTGTATCATACAGTGACTATTAAATACAATATTTTAAAAATGTAAAGTTCCCCTCTGTACATAAATCTTAATGCAATAAACCAGTTCATATATGTCATCTAGAAATACTAAAGGCAATGTTAACAGCATCTGACATTTATGAATTTATGATAAATGCACTGGTTATTTCATATCCTCACAGCACTCTGGAAACTAGGTGCTATATCTCATTTTACAGATGCAGCTAGGTCTCTACATATATTGCCCATTTCTCTTGAAATCAAGTAGTAACTCAACATTCTGCTATATTCCAGGGACCTGCATGTCCTCCCTTCCTCTCTGATAGGAAGCAGAACGGATACATTGAGTACAGTGATTTGTAGTAGGTGGAAAGCTTGCTTGAT
Organism: Scalopus aquaticus; assembly: GCA_004024925.1. NCBI lineage: Eukaryota > Metazoa > Chordata > Mammalia > Eulipotyphla > Talpidae > Scalopus > Scalopus aquaticus. The sequence goes on along the minus strand of PVIJ01003954.1, from coordinate 85,950 downwards.
ATAGGTATATATGCATGTCAGAGGAGCTCAAATAATGCACCTTCTATTCCACAGCAGATAAGATATGAAATTGAGACTATGAACTCAAATCTAAACAAGACCTTGAGTATTCAGATACAATGCCTATCAACATAGGGTTTTGTCTTGAATGTTTTTCTATAGTAGGTTACATTCAGAAATATTTTAAGGTTAAACCCAGGAGAAAGAATTTCCTTTATTCTTATGTCCTACTTTTCTTGAATATACTTTTTATCACCTGTACTTGTGAGAAAATTATAACATTTGTGATATTCAGTAAGACACTAGCAGTTTCCTTTAAAATGCGGGAGGTGAAGGTTCACAACTATGACTACAGCTAAAGAGTTAAACTCTGAATGCAGAGAATCAGGTTCTAATCCCATTTCTGGAACTAACTTTGGCACTATGGTCAGTTGTTTAATTCTTTAGGTTACTCAACTTACAATGAGGATTTGGTACTAGGTGGTGAATAAAATTCATAGTAGTTTAAGATAGTATGATACTTAATATTCATTCACCATATAAATTTGTATTAGATACTATGAAAAGATCCACAATGCTAAGAAGGTACAGGTCACGTTTTATAGAGGTTTATAATTTTATGAGCTGATGACAATGAGTAAGGTAGGGAGTGGAAGAGAATAAAATATATTTTATTTATTAAAAAATGACTTTTTTTGACCTACTACACTTAGGACATTCCTTTTAACTAGTTCTACAAAAGACATAGACAAGCTGTAGTCTACCTCAGTCTTAACCATTCCTTGGAGATGATTTGTGAAATTGTGAGGAACAGTAGGAAACATGAGTGAGGAGATGAAAGAGAACTTCATCTAATATGAATGGTCAAAACAGACACATGGACTTAGAGATGAGGAACAAGAGGTGCTGAAATGGAGTGGGGCTTATATTTAGGTCAGTGGAAAAGTTAAATGTCATATATCATATGGAATGTGGCTGTCAGAGCTGACAGGAACCAAGGGCTTCAGGAAAGTGGCTGAAGACAATGAGGTTGGTGGGGAGAATGGCTAAGAAGCAGAGTGTGGTGAAAACAGGAACACATGGCAAGGTAAAGTAGGAGGGAATTTAAAAATTTTTTAAATGCTGGGCCTCCCTGGTGGCGCAATAGGCTAAGTCTCAGCGCTATCAAGCTATCTGCAGCCACTGCAGCACAAGTTCGATCCCCAGACAGGGAGCTTCCCACATGGCACAACAGATCTCTCCTGCCTCGTCCATTGCTCCCCCTCAGGAGTGTACTTCAGTAGATTTGCTTGTTCTGCTCCCCACTCTGTCTCTGGTGAATCCTCTCACCACCCCACACCTCTGGCCTACACCCCAGTTCTTGTATGCATAAATAAATAAATCTTTAAAAAATTTAAAAATAAAAATTTTAGGGGCCTCCCTGGTGGTGCAGCGGGTTAAGCGCTGCGCTGTGGAGCTGTCAGCAGCGGCAACGTGAGTTCAACAACTGGCCAGGGAGATTGCCACATGGAGTGGCAGACCTCCCCTGCCTCACCCGCTGTTTTCCGTAGCAGTGTATTTTCATCCATCTGCCTGTTCTGCTCCCCATTCTGTCTCTGGTGAACCCTCTTGCTGCCCCACGCCTCTGGCTTGTACCCCAGTTTGCATATATAAATAAATACATCTTTAAAAAATAAATGAAAAATAAATGAAAAATTTAAAATGCTTAAGGGTATTTATACTTTTGAAGATGTTGCTGAAAATAATATTAGCTTCTTACACATCTATGAGTTTGAGGAATGTAATGTTCATCATCTGTTTTACTTGTTACAATCACCTTGGAAACTAGGTTGTGGTTTTCTCATTTTGTGGATGTGTAAACAGATAAAGCAGCTCAGTAAAGGTCACCAGCTAGTGCATTGAGTAAGTCAGGAAGAGCATGCCATGGGACTCTCAGAGCCTTAATTAATTTTGCAGATAACAACATGTCAACTTTCAGTCCCTAATTAATGCTACAAATATGTAAAAGAGGTCTCTAGCCTTCATGGTGCAACTTAAAGTTAGCTTCAACTGTAGACTTTTATAATTTCTTAGAATTTGCTTGGCTTTTTGTCACGGGTTCCATGGTGGATATCAATCTCTTTATTTTCAGTACTCAGTCATTGAACTTGTAGATATGACATATTGAGTGCATAAAAAATTTCCTTAGAAAATATATCAGGTGAAAAGTAGAAATTATGGATGATTACAGCAAAGCATTAAACTCAACTCTCTACCATCCCAAGTCCACGGTCTACCTACAAGAATAGAAAAAGTTCACTCAATTTGAACTTCAACGTCTATTCTCTTTTTGAGGCACATGCTATCTGAAATAACAGAATTTTTGTGTTTAAAACAGATCTTTTCTTTAGCAAATCTTGCCATGAAATGCCCTCCAATTTCAGTGTCAGGAGTTCACTACAGTGTTTTGGAGAACCTAGTTCATCATGAAAATGTATTCTACTGTGCAAAAACAAATGCATATCTCTTCCTTGCATATTACTCAAAATGGCCATTTACCTCACATGGCTAAGTTTCATTATTCATGTCATCAGATTCACAATGTGAGATTTATTTACGGGGAACATTTCATCATTTGCAAAATGTAAAGCATGATTTTGTCTTTCAAAGGGCTAGTGACAAATAAATTCTGAACTGTAGGGGGAGTTACAAAGAACATACTTCCCCTGAAAATTATTAAAATTGCGTACTCTGAATAAAAACCTGGATGGCTAAAGTTTAACAAGGGACACGCTCCTTCTCCTTGTGACTCATTGAATGTATTATCATTTTAACTCAGAGAAGTGAATTTTTTCATTTCCTTTTAAGACTATGGTCCTGAGAGTATATCACCCAGTTAACAGAATATGAAAAACAAGATAGCTTGAAAACAGCTCACACAAAGTAGCTGATTTCATGAAATTTATGAGATACCCACTTGCCTTGACATCTCTTTTCCCATTCTTGCCTCACGTCAATCTATTTTCCACACAGTATCCAAGGTAATTTTCTCAAATAATAAATCAGATCATGGTATTCCTCTACTTAGTTCATTGGCTCTCCCTGTTCTAGGAATAAAGCCTGATCCCTACCTCCTCCCACAGACCCTAATATTCTAACCTCAATGTCCTCTCAGAGCCCTATCCTACCACCCGCTTACTTTGGTGGTAGATAAATTCTCCTTCCTAGTGTTTTAGGTTTCTGTGGCTTTGTGGTTATAGCCCTAGTGCTTTGCACACTGTCTTGGTAATAATAGGATGACATGAAAATATAGGATTATTGAAAAAGAGAGGCTGTGAAGACAAAAAAAAAAAAGGAAAACTGTTTTTTTTTTTTTTTTTTTTGGTAAATACAAAAATAAAATGTGTACCACTTGTTCAGAGGGAGCTTCTTGAGAGTAAACCATCAAAATATTGCTCTTTAAAAGTGAGTTCGATGCCCGGCTGGGGAGAATTCCACATGGCCAGCAGACCTCTCTTGCCTCGCCTGCTCCCCTCAGCAGTGTATTTCCGTCGATCTGCCTGTTCTGCTCCCCACTCTGTCTCTGGTGAACCCTTTCACCACATCACACCTCTGGCCTGCACCCCAGCTTGTATGCAAAAATAAAATAAAATCTGTAAAAAAAATATATGTATATATTTGAAAAAAAAAATCCTTTGTGGAGAATGGATATAGCCTTGGCAATCCTATGGCTATAAAGAACTGTGTGCATATTTCTTTTTTAAAGACCCAGTCTTCCCAGCTACCTAATAAGGAGAAATTAAGACATTTCAAAACTACAGAACCAGATTTGAAGAGGATATTGTTTTTTATTCTCAAGATTCTAAACAAAGTCTGGCTGTCCTTCAAGAGCCTTGAATAAGCATATATCATCTAGTTGTCCATAGAAATAACACCAACAGCATAGTGAATGTTATGTAGGTTGCTAGTATCAGAGTTAAAACAAGATATTCACACTCCTTGGATGTGCTCCAGCTATCTGAATAAGCAACCTCACAGAGTACCCCCTGGGCCTTCTCATCCATACAATGCCCAGGTGATGGCAGTGCCCGTCATGTAGTAAGCATGCAACAAGTGGTCCAACAAATAAAAGGATATGATGCCAGGCTAATAGGTAGTTTCTCCAGAAATACTGTTCCTTACTCCTCTTTTTCTTACTCTACAAAATCTAAAATTGAAAAACAAAAAATGTCTAGTATGGCCTACACACTGTAGCGCCCCTTGATAATGCCTATATGATGCGAAGTAGATAATGGAATGATCTTGAAAACTTGTACTATTTTAAGTCGAATAATGAATGCATAACTGTTATAGTTAGGGCAGTGTGCTGCACTCAAATACAATCAAGACACAGGAATTATCCTGTAACCAGTGCAGTTACTGAAGTAGTAACTATAGAATAAACTGTGTCCCTCCCCAACCCCTGCCAATTCAAATAGTGAAGATTATGATATCCTGATATAATAAGAAATATGTATTTTAGTCTTCCTGGCTCCTGTACAGAGCTCCGAACATCTTTGCAATTTCCTTAGTAATAAAGGTGCTAAGGCAAAACTTATATTCTATTTTTTGGTCTTTGATTCTGCTTCTTTACACAGAGGTCCTAAAAATCTCACAGGATTTCCTGGGTTCTAAACAAAGTAGCTCTGGATAGCTTCAGGATAGTGCTACTCACTGGAAAGACCTTGATTAGTAGTTTGGAACTTTCAGCCTCATCCCTCTGTCCTCTGGGAAGGAGACAAGGGTGAGAATTGATCTAATAATAGATCATTATTATAATAATAGATCATCATTATCATGATGAAGGTGCCATAAAAATCCCTGAATTAAGGGGTTTTGAGAGTTTCTGGGTTGATGAGCACATGTCTGTGCTGGTAGGGTAACAAACCTTATCTCCCACGGGATAAAAGATCTTAAGTTTCGTATTCTTTTGGGTCATTTCCTATGTGTGCTTTCATCTGTACCCAAAGCCTTTATTTTATAATTAGCCAGTCAATGTTTACCTATGAGTTCTATGAACAATTTTAGCAAATTATAAAAGCCAAAGAGGGCACGGTGAAATCCCAATTTATAGCCAGCAAATCAGAAGTATGATTGACAATCTGAGATGTACAATTAATGCCTGAAATACAAACTTGTGGGATTTTGAGATATGATGCTAACTCTAGACAGACGGTATCAGAACTGAGTTAAACTGTAAGATACCTAGCTGGTGTTAGAGAATTATTTGGTGTGGGGGTGGGTGGCAGGCGAAGGGAAATAAAACTCACACACATTTAGTAATCAGAAGTATGAATGATAAAAGAGGAAGAAAATAGTTTTTCCTTTAAAGTCTTAACCCTCAATGTGACTGGTTTTGGAAATAAGTTCTTCAGGAAGTAATAAAGGTAAAATGAGGTCATAAGAGTGAGGCCCTAATGACAGGTTTGGTAACTTTATAAGCAGAAGATAAAGAGGCCTCTCTCCAGACACATTCATATCAAAGACAGGTGATATGAGCACCGAGTGAACAGCTGGCTGCAAGCAAGTCAAGCAAAGTGACATCAGAATGAAACCTACTGCTGGTACCTTGATCTTGGACTCCTAGTCTCCATGTCTCTATAAGAAGCAAATTCCTAGTGTTTAAGCCACCCAATCTCTGGTACTTTGGTACCAGTGTAAGCTGACTTTGCACACTGGGTTGTGCATTTAGTATACAGAGTTTCAAGTAAGGTTCCATCATGTAATACCTATGTGAGTTCAAGGAATTTCTTAGACTAAGACTTAATGAGTCACAGGGCCTTCCTATGAATGGAGCGTCCCCTGAACAGTTCCCTCAAAACACTACCGTGAAGTCTAAATGAGAAAACACTGAGCACTTTGCACAACGCCACAGACATTCCAGACATACATGCAACCTAACATTTAACAAGTCTGGGTCTGTGTCTAGCGTTATATACAAAGGCCTTAGGATACTGGAGCTTAAAAATGTTCTCTTTGGTTAAAAGAGTTGGAAACTGACCAAGGCAATCTTAAGTATTCCCCTCAGCTTGACTATACATTCGTCAGGTTATTTCCTGACTACAGACACTGATTTCCCTTTTCTTAGATCATTTACTTTAGAATACCTGTAATTACAAATTCTTTCTTTGCCCCTTTGAAATATATATAAATCTCTTTAAAAGCCTCTTGCCAGTTTTATGACTTAGGGAGTGTCTTCTCAAGAACCTGGGAACCATCCATTTGAAATGTAATTATCAAGAAAGAAGAGCACCTTTATCTACCAGCCTCTGTGGGAGGACAGTAGCAAATCTTAGGTGAGAATCCTGTTCCAAGCTGTAAAACTATCTCCTGTGATGAAGAAACAAGAAAGTTTACTTTCCTGTTGAGTAAGACAGATAACCTACGCATGAACCTGCACAACTCAGTTTTTAAAAGCTCTTCAGCTCTTTCAGTGAAGTTGAATTGTGTCTCTCTTCCATATTGCAATAGACTTAAAGTCTGCCTACCTGTTTAAGTTTGGTACAACTTTCCATTTTCACAGGAAACATTCACATATAATATGCAACTTGAGATATACTGTGAAGTATAGTTTAGAACTTAGTTTTGGCAGTGTATATAACAGTATAATGTTGCATACATTTTATTAGCAGCAACTGTTTATGATATGTGTCATTGTTTAACTAAGGATTATCATTGAGAATTTTTATTAAGTATTTCAATAATTACTTAGAGAGCACTGACTGACAAAGTATCTTTTGGGGCTTTAAATCTCAAAACCGTGCACTAGCGTTAGAAATTCTATGGCCCTGAAGTCATGTATGTATTTCTAGGAAATTGATACAGGGTTAATTTTTAGGTTGGGGGGAGAGAGAAAAAGGGTTTCTGGGCCATAATTTTGAAACACTACCTATAGTGGGATTGTTTTCTAAATAACTCCTTAGGATATATCATTCTAGATCAATGTTTAGGCAGTCTGTTCTACTAAGCAAATGTAAACTAATATAAATCTAACATCCAAATAACTACTTACACAGATTTTAACACTCTATGACTAAAGTGGAAGATTTCATGAAATTTTTTAAGGAAAATAATGTGTTTAGATGGACTCTTCTGATTAAACTCAGGTTATACTATTACACTATTAATCTATATATATTTTGAAGAATTTAAGATTTTTTAATCATGCAGCCTGAGTTAAAAATGAATTTCAAAGGGATATCCCAAATGACTATTCTCTAAATTATTCTGTTTATTTCTAGTGGACTATTTTTCTTTATTTTATTTTTACCCATATCCATCTTAATTATAATTCAAAATTTATCATTATAAATTAATACAATTAATTTCCTTATCCAGCTTCTGAGTGACTTCTTTTTCAATGTTATATACAGTCAGTTAGGTACCAGAGACTACAACACAGAAATTAGGAATATTTTTACTCAAAAAGGATAGAAAGAGTGGACAAATATCATTTTGCCAATTCTCCCTGTCATCTCAGGCTAATTGCTTGCTCCTCCAATTGTGTACTTAGAAAATATTATGCAAAGGAAAAGCAGTACAATTTGTCTCACTGAATTGCATCCTATAAAATGACCAAGTGCTGTTAAGTGCTAGAAATGTATCTCAAAAAACTCTCCATGACTGCATCAATTTGGGGTTATTTAGAAGTTCAATCCTTTTAGTGAGAAGTATTGAAAGATAAATCTAGTTTCCAGCCCTTAATTCAACTCACAGTTGAAGCATTCTTATTGGAGAACATGCCTCCTGGTCTTGATAACTCCTAATGAATGTCTCTGGCCATCCTTAGCAACTTAGTAACTCTGATAAAATGAAAGACACGATTGCCCCTTACCCAATTCTGAAAAGAGTGAATATAATATCCTTTGTAACAGATGGAATATATTAAAAAGGATTCAACATGGAGTTAAAAAAAATAATATCCACCATTCAATTTTAACAATCCTTTTTGGAGATTGTGACTAGTCCGTCATCATTATTAAGAAGAATATGATTTCTAAATATGCTGAAAGTCTGATTATATGTGCCATAGAGAAAAAGCACCTTTGTTCATTTGTAATGAATATTATCTTGTCCATTCCTTACATAAATTTGAACAATTAGGATTTTCTCAGCTCTCCTGGAAGATGGGAAATTTGAAACTTTCTCTTTTATGATACTCTATATTTAATTAGGTGGCAGTACTTAAGATAGATTGGAGACTAGAATACCAGTTAGAAGATTGTCTTGTCATGGTTCAAAAAGAAATAATATGAAGGTGGGAGGAATAGAAAGGAAATTCAATTTTAGAGATTTTACAAAGGAAATATGGTTAGCTCATTGAGGTTAAATTTGTAGATTTTAGTAATGTACACCAAGCTTCCAATTTGAGAACTCAATTCAGTTACAAATTCAGCATGTGCTATGGACTGAATTGCATCCTTTCAAAATTCCTGTTGAACCCTAACTCCCAGGTGACTGAATTTGGAGATAGTTAAGAGGTTAATAAAAGTTAAACAAAATCAATAGGGTGGAGCCCTAATCCAATAGGGCTTTATAAGACTTTATAAGAGAAATATAAAGATTGTCTCCACTCTCCCACTTATCCCCATTCCCTGCACCTAGGCACAAACTCCCCCCACACCCTGCACCTAGGCCACCACTGCCCCCCCCCATGTAGAGGTACCGGGAGGACACAGTGAGTAGGCAGTTGTCTATGATGTAGGAAGAAAATGCTCACCAAAAACAAAATCAGATGGCATCTTAATCTTGGACTTACCGTTTCCAGAGCTGCGAGAAAACAAATTTATGCTAAATATCCAATCTGTTATATTTTGTAACATCACCTTGCACAACTAATATAGAGTGGAAATCACAAATTTTTACTGAATCTCATAATTATTTTTACAGAAGACTGTTTCCTTTCCAAAACAACTGCTTTTGACGTCATGTCAAGGCATTTGTTATAGTGTAATGCCAAACTTCAGTGAATGCAACTTTAAAGCGACTTCTGACTTTTCTAATTGGACTCCAATCAAACTCATAAGATTCCTAAAACACTCAAATTGCATTGCAGATCATTCTGCGCACATATAGTTCTCTGGGAATATAGCTGTTTCTTCGTTCATATTAACCAAGAAATGTGGGTCGAAAAATAAATTCAGTGCCATAGACACTGCTCTGCTGCAGGAAGTTCTATAAAGTCATAGTTGTTGAAGCATTAATGATTAGAAATATGTGACTCAGTTAAAATATCACCTAACTGGGTGTCTTAAATGAACATTTGATGGTGATAAGATGTCACAAAAGGCTTGTCACTTGTTTGTTTTGAAAGAAGCCACTACTGTATTCCTTTTAATACAATCAGGGCTTATGGATGAATTAAGGTTGGGGATACGTTCTGAGAAATATACACTTAGGTGATATCGGTGTTGTGCAGACATCATACATGTGCTTCCACAAATCCAGAGAGTACAGCCTACTCCACCTCCAGGCTGTATGCAGGAGCCACCATCATATGACTCCATCACTGAGATGGTTATGTGGACAGAAGTCTATTCTTATCTATAGGATCTACCACTATTTAATAAATTATGTAATTTCCTTGTGCATTTTCTTTATATTCTTCTACATTCACTAAAATTTAAACATCATGAGAGCAGAGTCTTGAATCCATTGTACTTACTGTTGTTTCTAAGCTGCCCAGAACTGTGCCTTTCCTATGGTAGGTATCTTACAAATATTTACTTAGTAAATTGATGAGATAATATCAATATTAAAATATGGTAATGTGTACTGCTCAGACCCGTGTAGATCTGTGCCTTCGCTACTTCCGTCACATTCTCTTTTCTCTCTAAAAGTGGATCTTTTTGTGTTGATTTGTCAGAATACTTCTATGCCAACAGCCATTAATTAATTTATATATACTTGAATAAATTAGCAGATTTAACTTGAATTCATTGTTCTCAAACAAAAATAAAAGCTTCACAACATGGAACTAAAAGGGTTTATGCTAAATGATATAAGTCACTTGGTAGGAGAAAAACAAAAACTGGATAATTTCACTCCCATGAAGAATATACAATTCAAACCAAAACAAAACCAACCCTAGAAATCTGACTGTAGGACTGAAGATTCCAGAAAGGGAGGGTGAGGAACTTGGAGAAAATGGTGTAGAGACTCATGGACTATGGTAGAAAATTACTGGAGCTTTCATGTAGTTGTAGTGTGATAAGTTACATTTGTGGAGTTGTGAACCTCTACCCCTAAAACATACACAGTGCTGCAAATCAAAATTACCTCAATAAGAACTAAAAAAGAGAAAACTCACCTCTTTATCTTACATAGAATTGAAGTCATATGCTTTTCTTATATTTCATTCTTCCATTTCATCACATAACAATGATGATATGTGATGCTAAGATATGACTGTTTTATTGACTTCACATCTCACGAAGAAAAAAAAGCCAATATAACACTCAAAGTTGCAATAAAAGAAGCTACACTTGAGGAAGCTAAATCAAAAGTCTGGATAATTTCCCAATCACATTTTTTTTATCATTGTGAGAATTTCCTTGAAGTCTCTGTTTGAGTATCAGTGTTTCTGCTGTTCTAAGAGTCCACAGACCTTGAACCAAGATATCACAGTGCCTTAGGTCAGAATACTGTAACAAAGTCCCATAGACCAGGTGGCTTGGAATTTATTTCTTACAGTCTGGAAGCTAGAAATCCAAGATCATTGTGCCAGCATAGTAGGATTCTGTTGGGAACCCTCTTCCAGGTTGCAGAGTGCTAATTCTATAATATCCTCACATGATAAGGAGCAGAGAAAGGAAGCAGGCTCTGCGGTGACTTTTGTAAAGTCACAAATGTATATGGGGATCCACTTTCAAGATTTCATCTAATCCTTATTACCCACAAAAGGCCTCACCTTCTATTATCACTTTGAGGACAGTTTCAACACATGCAAGAACAAAACATTCAGCACATAACGCATATTTTCTAATTCCTGCTGATGTTAAGCAGGTTTTGTAAGGATGACAAGGTGAAGTCAGAGTAAAATTCTGGAGATAAGTTGCAATCCAGATAATATACTTATCCTTAGAGGGGGAAAAAAAGATCTTCCTTCAAGTTTTGATATCTCTTTAGCTTTTGAATGAGAATGAGAAACTTAGTAAAAAAAGGCAAAATTATGACAATTGCAAAGCATATGCTAATAGAAAAATAGTTTTAAATATAAAATTGAGGAAAATGTGGAATTACATGGGTTTATTAGTAAAGGATACAAAGAAATGGACTATGACAAACTTATTTAATCAAGAACATGACAAATTATCATTTATCATATCTTATATCTCAAAATAGATTTATATAATTTAAAAGAATGATCTTGGAATACTGTGATCTTTGACAATCTAAGTTTGCTGACAACTGCCTCCAGGGAGAAAAAGGTAGAAATCTAACTATAGGACTTGAGCAGTATCTGCTATCAGCTGAACAAACTAAGTTCAATAAACTGCATGGGTTCAGAAAGGACTGGATAACACCTTAATTTGGGAGACTGTTTTCAGAGGAGAATAAGTAGAATGGAAATAATAAATTATGGAACTGTTACTCCAAATTTCCAAATTTTGCTAAATATATATAGATATTTGACTTCATTAGGCTGTTTAGCTGTTAAAATTATATGTGACAATATTATCATTTGGTATGCTAGACCATAAATATTAATACAGGTTTCTCTAAGTTGTGATAAATTATAGGCATGGCCATTCCTCTCTTGGAGTCTAGGCTGACCTTGAGACTTGTTTTTATCAATATGGTAGAAACAAAGTTATGCAAGCTCTGAGCTTGGAATCCAAGAGATTTTGCATAGTTCTATTCTCAGTCCTGGAATTTTGTGACTAAGCTGGCCTTCTGGATTGATAAGATGCATGTGAGTTTTAGATATGTTGTCCCAAGTGGGCCACTTTAGATGGGTCAGTCTGGCAGCTGACCATCAACATATGAATTAGACTAGCTGAAATCAGGCAAACCAGGCACAGATCAGAAAAAAACCACTCAGCTAAGCCCAGTCAAAGAAGCGCGGAACCATAGAATCAGGAACAATGTAACTGGTTTCTGTTTTAAATGACTATGTTTTGTGGTAGTTTGCAACACAGCACAAACTAATTGTTACACAAAGTTGAAGAAGGAACTTTAAAAAAGGATAAAACAAAATTTATTTGAATCGAACTTAATTAGATTTTTTTGGTTTTGCATAGGGAGGAAAAGTTAACCGAAATGACAAAGAAAATAATGATATCTATACAAGACTAAAAAATATTAGATATGGTTGTGTTTAAATAAATTTTTCTCTTCTTTGGTTTTTATTGTGATAGTCTCTGAGTTCCCTTTAAGCAAAGGCTATTTTTTCTTTAATTACAATGAGGATCTACAAATGTTTTTGAAGTTAAAACAAAAAATAAACCTTTGATGTTAAAATGTCTAATAACAAAATTTCCCTTCCTTCCAACACCACTCTAATATTTCTGTTCCTTATTCTTTGGAATAAATTGAAATGGGACATAAAGAAAATAAAAAAAACTACATCAGGTTTTTCATTTTGGTTTTTCTTCACTGATGAATAGACAGTTATGAAATCCTAAATACAAGAGTGTTTCTTTTTATGATTTCATTAAAGATATGATATTAGAGAGATTGAATGTTATTTTTTAAGGTTTCTCAAATCATCTACTTCCACACATCAGGAAAGCATGCAAAAGACCTCAGACTTTATTAGCCACAAAGTCATTTAGAATTTTGTGATCGCTCTTTGAGTTCAAATGACTATTGCTAAACTTTAACAAACTGTAATGATTAAAAAATCTTTGGGTTTGTATAAGTGCAATACCACAAAAATGCAATAAAGTAGATTCTACTTCATCAGGTTAAGATAAAGGAAGGAAAGACTAGGAAACTCAGAAGTCAGAAATGGTAAATATTATTTTCTTTATCTATCAAAATCTGCTAAAAATAGAAAACTGGATGAATTGTGAACAGAAAGAAGACTTCTCATCATTTGATGTGAAAAGAATTTAGCTGAAATGCAAAGGGCGGTATTTTCTGCATAGTGACTGAAGACATAGCAAAAAAATCCAAATTTCTCCAGTCATAGTAGTAATCTTAATAGCCAGCTCAAATTGAAAGAGACACAAATGCATTTTTTTGGTCTCTCCTTCTTGAGTTCTCACAAAAATAAAAACTACAAGAAAAAAAGTAGGCTGTAAACCCTTAATAGTCAGAGAAAAAATGTGCAGTCTACAAAATCAATAGATAATCCAAAGAATAGAAGTAGATGAAAGAAGGTTAATGAATAAGATAAGCAGGAAAAGGTACAGCTTAGATTGTGAAAAAGTGTCAGTGAGAGCCAATCTGGAGAAGATATGGAAGGAGATAGCAAAAAATATACACAGAAGTTCTATCAGATGGGTTTCCTCTACTCTATAACATTGTGGGGGTCACTCAGGTGACCCCCTTACATGGCATTCATGTAAGGCATTACATGATATACATGACCTTCTATAATTCCCTCCCGATGGGAATGGGTTAGACCAATAGCAGCCATGATGGAATATCATTCCCAACAGTAGGTTGGAACTCAGCAAGCTACTCCTGTGCCCCAATGTGAGGGAATAAGCCCTGCCAACAATCACGTAATTGAAAGTGAATATACATCCTCCAGTCACATCTTCAAAGGAGCCTAGGTGACTACAGGCTTGATCCACAGCTTAGCTAACTTCACAAGAGAGCTTAAGCAAAAGGCACCCAGGTGAGCTTCACCCAGATTCATCAAACCCACAGAACCTTTGAGACAATAAACTTTTATTGTTTTATATTGCTAATTTTGAGATAATTTGTTACACAGGAGTAGGTAAATACTATAACCATGTGAAATACAGAACAGAGTAAATTTTTAACCCCAAGGCAAAATAAACCAACAATGAGCCAGCAAGGAAATTGTCCAAGGAAAGGTGTGGCTCTTACTGTAGAGGATCTCTTCATTTTGGCATTAAGCCTAATGCCAATGCTGTCTGCTAATGTCTGTCACCTCCAAAGAGAAGTCTGTCTCTCCACATACTCTACTTCTCCACACACTCTGACCCCTTTCAACCTGAATAGGGTCTCCTGTCACACTATAGAACAACCCACACTGAGTGATGCTCAAGAGCAGAAAGCACAGAAAAGAGAAATGGTGGGGGAAGGGCAGAGAGAGGGTTGATAGAATTGACTAGAAATTTAAAGTTATGATATAGTTAAGGCAAGGATCAACGCAAAAAAAATGAAGATATTGAGGAAAACAAAAAATATGTAAGAATACGCCAAATATGAAGTAAAATATAATGGCCTGATTTTAAGCAATTTGTAGGATGGAAAATAATTCATTCGACCTTACTCCAGGAAAAATTCATCTTTTAAGTAGTTCACTTAATGTATTGGATTCCTAGGAAAAATTCGTAATCATAACACACATCTGAGACTGGCATTATACAATATTTACACAGTAGTGGTGGATCTAAATGCTTTTCATTGATTACTCATAGATAAAATTTGGAAGATTTGCTTATGGTTGCCAGTCAATGCTAAAGTTAACATCTATGGAAATGCAATGAGATGGTGAGATGTGGAAAATAGAGGGACGTTAGAGGAACAGAGGAGTATTTCATCTTTATCTTACTAATGTGAATACTCAAGAGTTAACACTGCAAATTAATGAAATAGACATGTAGATTGTAGATATGATATTTGAAAAGTATATGTGTGTGTACATGCATTAAGAGAAGAAAAGGAAAAAGTAGATTACAAAAGGCCAGTTTTCATACTAGAGATTGCATTAATATTATATAAAAGTAATAGACAAATGCAAAAAATAACATTATTTAGAAATGTGAAACTAATTATCAAAAAAGTATGAAAACATACCACCTCTGGGGATAAGACTGGGGATGGAGAGAGGGTGGATGGGGGATTCTTCTCTCGTACCATCTTTTAAATCATACTGATTTTTTTTCATCTGTTTGCATTTACTTAATGAAAATAAT
Source organism: Scalopus aquaticus (assembly GCA_004024925.1). Classification (NCBI taxonomy): domain Eukaryota; kingdom Metazoa; phylum Chordata; class Mammalia; order Eulipotyphla; family Talpidae; genus Scalopus; species Scalopus aquaticus. Next base: position 70,873 of record PVIJ01003954.1, on the reverse strand, counting down.
TTAACAATTATCCCCACTTGTTTTGTATACATACAACAAAGAATGGAAGTGAACTCTGCCAGTATCCTGCTATTAAACTCAGAAATAGTGTAAAAGAGGAGGTTATAATTAATGTTATTATTTGGAATTCAAGGTACCACCCATTTAAATATATTGTATTTTTAAATAACCCATACAGCCAGAATAAACTCCTTTGACATTTACTAGGCTTTGTCTAGATTTGTCTGTCATCACTCTACTGCCCAAACTTCATTTTAAGTGTCTGTGTCCAATTAGTGTTATGCCAGTGTGACACTCTAATCTCTTCTGTTAACTTCTCTAGTTCTTTGTACTCAGTTCCCACTTTAAATTACCTACAAACAATATCAGTGTTTACATGCTTAAACTTGGGAATGATTGACTTTTCAAAACATTATGCTCTTTCCCCAGTTCTATCTGATTTCTAGCAATAGTCAGCATCTAAACACCTAGCCTACACCAAGAATTTCTTGAAGCCCTGTTAAAGAGTCTGGGAGTAATGGGTTTCGGTATCAGGCTTCCTCACCGTTTCTCTAGAAATTTTTACCTGTTTATTGATCAAAGTTAGCTAGAGATATCAAAAAAATCACACAAAGAATTTGACAATGTGAGTTACTGACTCTTGAAGACGGTCCAACTATCTTTTTCCAGCTCCATTCTGAAATGTTAGAATCTGTCTGCTCACAGTAGGCAACGGGGAAGGTCTGCTACTGGAGCTGTCAGTCAGCAAAGGGTGCTTTGCTGTAGAGAATTTACAAACAATAATATGTCGGAGTCAAGGTCAGTCGGCTTTACACTAACTATTACAATATGTAAGCAATTCCAAACATGCCAGTGATAAAACATTCCTTTGAAGAGGAGACCGTGAGAACCACCGTCCCCACATAAACTGTTATAACCCCAAAAGATGTCACACAACTACACCTCAGAAAAAGCATGTTCTACTTGCTAACCTATAACATTGCAGGCAAAACTATATTACTTTGACTCTTCTTTCCATCATAGGGATAACTATTGGGTTTTCCTTCCTGGATGTCTGTGAAATGCTGACAGTGTATATTAACATGAGAATTTTGCCTCCTACATATCATATCCATACCATTGTCTTGAATAAGGATGCCTATAAATTAAAAAAAAGTATTTTTAAACTGAGCCTACACTCCATATATAGAGGCAACTAATTCCTTTAATCCTATCTTGTATGTACTGTGTTTATTCTCAGCAAATAATCCAAGGAATTAAGTCCAGGAAAATTCAAGAATAGGAAACCATATCTCAACATTTGAAAATTAATTCTGTGTGTTTCATTAATTCATTATTAAAAAAAACATTTATTACATATTCACTTTGTATCAGGTACCATGTTAGGTGCTGAATACATACAGATGAATGAGGCACAGATCTTGACTTTAGGACACTGTGAAAAGCAATACTAAAGTTAAGGTTATGGACTCTGAAAAAAAGATAATTATAGGTAAATAATTATCTATTGATCTACATATCTGGCTGTCTATTTATCTATCTTTCCAAAGTGTTATGAAAACAGAAAACTGGGCCTCCCCGGTGGCGCAGCGGTTGAGCGCTGCGCTGTGGAGCTGTCGGCAGCGGCGACGCAAGTGCGACGCAAGTTCGGCGACCGGCCGGGGAGAATCCCACATGGTGCGGCAGACCTCTCCTGCCTCGCCCGCTGCTCCCCTCAGCAGTGTACTTCTGACCTGCCTGTTCTGCTCCCCACTCTGTCTCTGGTGAACCCTCTCGCCACCCCACGCCTCTGGCCTGTACCCCAGCTTGTATGTATAAATAAAAAAAAACAAAAACAAAAAAAACCAGAAAACTCATTCTGCTTAGGGCCGTTTGGGAAAATTTGAAATAAATTGCAAAGTCTAAACTTGTCCTATACTATTAACATTCACAAAGATTTAAAACTTTATAAATATAGAGTGAATTATTGGTAAGGTCATAAGTACAACTGCAGCACAGGAAAAAAAATGGAGGAAAGAGTAACACTGCTGGCAGAGGGGACAAAATTTGCAAAGACTGAAACTGGGAAGAGGCATTTTCTGGTGAGGGAATATAAATAGCTTATTGTTGCTAGCATACCGATGACGAACTTTAGACTACACGCTGCATTCATTTTTTTTTTCTTTTCTGAGTCAAGTTCCCAAATAATGTAGAATGCAAGGCCACAATGACAAGAGTGTATAAGAAAATGAGGTAATTAAGAAAAAATTAGACCACAAATGGTAAATGAACCTATATCTGAAACTACAACGAAAATTTTTACTTTGGAAAGTGGGTCATCTGACTATCCGAGGATGTTTTTACCTTCCATTCCGTTGTTATGATTTGCCTGTTGACTCTATCTAGAATTATTACTAATGGCCAGTTAATGCTGTGCATGTCATCGTAAAATTTGAAAGAATCTTGATAAAATCCTTTTCATTTCTGAAATACGGACATTGGAACCAGTGAACTTCCCTTGAATGGACCATGAATATTTTCTATTCTGAAAGAAACCGATATTCCTGATTTGGATCCCTAGACATAATTACCATACCATTTTTCTAGCGATGCATATAGTCTTTAAACATATATTAAGGGATAGCTATTGTAGAGAGAAGCTAAAAAAAAGTTTCCCTCAAGGGTTCCAAGGTCAAAGATTTACTGCTGAATCTGAAATATTGGCTCTATTACTGGAGATCTCATAATACCTAAAATAACATGGTCAGCAGAGAGAGACTCCACATGTGATTAGTGTGCCGGTATTTTAGGGAATCTATCCTTGAATATATTTGCTTAGTCCTTGAATAGTGTTAGTTAAATTCAAGCCCAATTCATTTATTTGACATTGAGTCCTCATCTGTGAATCTGCAGTAGCTACAATAGGGTCTAGCATGTGGAAGAAAGAAAGAAAAAAAGGAAGAAAAAGAGAAAGGAGATACAAAAAGTAAAAATAAAAGAAAAAACATCACGAAAAGAGTGGTGACAGAGTGGGGACAAGGATACTATGGAAGGAAAAGGTGACCACCTACTGTGTGCCAGTTGCCATACTAAGATCTTCACTTATGCAAGTTTAGTTGACACTCCCAAAGAAACTCTCATTAAGATAACATTATTTTGGGTCTCCCCGGTGGCGCAGAGGTTGGGCGCTGCGCTGTGGAGCTGTTGGCCACAGGCAATGCCGGTTCGACGCTCAGCCGGAGAGAATCCCACATGGTGCGGCAGACCTCTCCTGCCTCGCCCGCTGCTCTCCTCTGCAGTATATCTCTGATCTGCCTGTTCTGCTCCCCACTCTGTCTCTGGTGAACCTTCTCGCTGCCCCACACCTCTGGCCTGTACCCCAGCTTGTATACATAAATAAATAAAAATTCTTTAAAAAAAAAGATAACATTATTTTAAAGTTCCTGTTTTTATTTGCTCACTTTTTACTCCATGTAACAGCCCAACACTTATGTTAAAAATGTAACAGTATCGGAGCTTCCTCAATATCACAGTACTTATTTCATGTAAAACGTAAGATGATTCCCCTTTGTGACTCTTGGGGAGTCTCCAGATCCTGCCTGACTAGGAAAATCCTATAAGTGGATAAAATAGGCTGGGGCCACCAATTTACCCTATCAAATCTACGGACTGGATGATAACATCTATTTTAGAAGCAGCAATCCACAGAAATGTGGAAGCCAGGGTAATGTCTAGCACATTGTCAATGTGTAGGACATGTGAAATAATAAGAGAGTGTTGCTTAAATACGCTTGTTATTAAAAAGGGACTAAAATATCTTCTCTCCTTTAAATTTGTTTCTGAGTTTCGATTGTGTCAGTGATGCTGTTAATAATAGACTGTACATCTGTGATGTACAAATCTTTGCTATTGTTGATTTAGGGTAATTTATAACTTGTTATAAAACAATAAACCACTCACCTCACCTATACTATCAAAACTATAATACTACGCAAAGTGCATTTTCTTCATGTTAAAAACAAAAATGACATTTGCTAATTTTTTTATTTTAATGCAACATGTACTGGCATTGATACCACACACATTTTATACATACATATATACTCACTGAAATGCTTTGTTTTGTTATCATTTAGAATATTACTGGACACTGCAATTATAGGTCAGCCTGAGAACTTACATAATGATAGTAGTGATAATAAGAATACACTGAAAGTTGTTTGTAAGTGCTGTATAAAGGCAGTTGCTTTCTTGTGGTTCTAGCTTTATGATTTTTTTTAATCATTAGGAGACTATTCTGATAACTTTTCTATCAGAGGTAGATAAGAAAATCTAAAGAGGTTCTAGTCAATAAAAATTTAAGAAATCATCAGAGATTTAAATTTCATCTTCAATTATTGAAAAAAAGCTTAAATTTTTACATATTCCATTAAAAAAAAACACGTATTGGGAACATGAACAGACACGCACGCACACAAATTTTTTTATACCCAAATGATACTTTCCCCTTCCCATCAAAGAGGCTTCTTATTGCATGTATTAGAAAATGAGAAGTTCACAAAGTATTTGTGGTATAAATAATTTATAGTACTGGTCAAAACTAAGACAGAAAATAATGCTATATTCTTGCTACTAATACATTAACTATTTAATAAAAATATTCTCCTTTGTTTTACAATGGAGGCTAGACATATCAGAGAAAGTGCCAACCTCATCAAGCCTTCCCAAGAAAATAACCACTGAAATCCTGGTCACATACTAACTAGATAAAAGGTCTTACGTCATTCTTTGACTTAAGAATCTTTTATTAATCATTTTATTAATAAAGATTCTATCAAAGGAGGTTTTATCAAGAAACGTAAACCCAATTTAGTTTAACTCATAGCTGGAAGTACTGGATGTTTTTCATACTCAAGTTGAAAAAAAAAAAGTATATCGTGAATTTTCAAGCTCCTTAATCCAAAAATAATACCAAGGACAGTTACAGAAATCATATTTGCATGATTCACTACTGTCCTATGAATTAACTCCAAGAGTAATGGGAAATAGCATAGGAAGTTTTTGGTCTGTCCAGTCAACAGTAATTGGAGATTGTTGTTATCCTTGCTAGCGGAGGAAGTGGGACTTTGAGTAAAATGGTGCAAGGTATGAGGATCAGTGGACAGTTCATTGCACATTTATTGTGTGTTGCATTTAGTGTCCATGGCCTTCTCTCAGTAAATGCCAATGACAGCTCTCCCCCTGATTTATTCTCAACTCCTCCCCCTTCCCATACACACATTCTAGGGGAATGGTGCTGCCTCCCTGTGGAGAAGTCTTCATATGCCACACAATTGATGATTGATTTAGAAACATCAATTCAGAGCTGTTTCTTCAAAGGGCAGAAGGAATTGCTTTAAAGGTAAGAGAAATGCTTTAATTTATGTTTTGCACCTGAGGAATTCGTTTCAAATACAACCATCATTTGTATTATACTTGCATGTGTCAGACACTTTTATTTCTTTATATTTCAGGATAAATCACACAAAAGTCTGATTTTGTAGTAATAAACATTGGCAAATGGCAGTGATTTTACTTAGTTCACATATCACACTGCCACATTTAATCCTCAATGATACACTTAAGAAGCCACAATACCCTTTTTTTTTTTTTTTTTTTTTTTTTTTTTAGTAGAAAAAGGAGCTACTAAGGGGCTAAATAACTTGCCCACAGACACATAATCAACAGGTGGGGCAAGTAAGGCTGAGATTTAGGTAGGCTTTAGGGATGGATTCCCAGGACCTAATAGTCCATTCCAGCATTGTCTCTTAAGAGTGTCAGCTGCCAGAATGTAGAATCAGGTTAGGAGAGGTTGTCTGGGAAGTTATTAAGGCAGGTGAAGACTGGGAAGGTCTTTCCTTGCAGAGGACATAGAGGTTTGGAATGACATGACTTCTGGAGAGGACTGTAGTTCACCAGACAGGGAGATAACGATACTCTACTGAGCATGGAGATATACCTTCTAGTCAGGCAGACAGGAGACCAGCTGTGAAGGATGAATGCTGATGATCACCCAAGGAATCCATCCTTTACCCCCAAATTCTTGGATATATCAAGAAAGGGAACGATATGACCATACCTGCATTTTTGAAAGAGCGGTTTGATACCTAGGTGGAGAGCTCACAGAGGTAGTAAAGAATGTAGGCAAGAAATGATGAGATTTGAAGAGAGGCGCTATTTAAGGGCAGAGGAAAAGCTCACCTCACCTAGTCAAGAAGTTGGCTACTAGTGTTGGGTAAGTTATTTTGTATCTCTATGGCTCAGTATTCTCAGTATAGTAAGAACAATACCACCAAACTTTGTTATCTTCCTCACGATATCTTCCTCACACATATATGTGTTTTAGAATTTAACTGCAATTCTGATTTAATTACAAGACACTAACGCTAGTAAGTTTCTTGTATTCACAGGGCCACACAGGGTAGGGAATGCTCACTCTTCCTACCTGGGCTCAGGTAGTCCTGCCCCCTCACAGGCTTTGAGCCAGAAAGTGTTCCAGGACTCCTAGGGCCAATCATTGTCTCGCTAACAGTCTGGGGAGGAAAGCTCTGGGGAGAGAGTGTGGGTGAGGAGGGATCTAGGAGGACTGAGGTTTGCTTAATAGATGTTATGAGCCAGATTCCTGAGAGGGATGAGTTTGGGACAAGACTTGGGGCACCCAGGTTTTTCTCATTCCAGGACTCCCCTGACAACCCCCCAGTGAACACTGAGGTCCCCATGGGAGTCTTCGTTGAAGAGTGGTCTTCACAGCCATGCCTCAGGCCCCATTCAGCCATTCTCTGAGCCAGCCCTGCTTTCTCATTTCCAGTTAGACTGGCACTATTCACATGAGAGAGGCTTGATCTCAGAATATGCCTGAATTATAATGTTCCAATGTTCTTTTCTAATTGATGCCTATGGAACTAATATTTTACGTATATTCATTAAAAATTCCCATTTATGCACATCCCCAACCACTAGCATCCTTTCACCTCTCTGTCTTTTGTCTTTAGCACTTGACATCCCATGTAGGTTATTTGTTTTACTTTTCATTGTCCATCTTCCCCATCTAGAAAGTAAGCTTTGTGCAGAATAATTTGATTCTGTTCAAAGCTGTATTTCCAGTGACTAGAACTGTATATAATCAGTGCTCAACGAACCTCCATTTATTGAACGAAAATGCACGGAGAGAGGCATGTATGGATGAATGTATATATCTGTCTATATCCTAACTTGTCAGAAGACATCATAAAACAAAGGTTGGATATATGAATACAATACCTTTCCATCTATTAAAAAAACTTCAGACCCCAAATAAAATGCACTGAGGAGAAAAATTTTCTTCAAATGAGCTCTTAAATGTAGATATCTTGGCATTTTTGCTTATCATCAAGGAGGGAAAAATGCTTTCTAAATAGCAGTTGCTTACCTACTTTAAAATTACAATGAATTATACTTTTCTTACCTGGCATCATTAGTTCCAAGAGAACATGCCCCTATATACATTTTAAATCTATACCCAAGTGTTTTTCTTTCCAGTATGCTCTAAAATTTGCTGTAAAAATCTGTATTAACTTAAGTGAATTCAGCAGAATGATTAGACTAGGGAAAATAAAATTAATTATTCATGTCACCAGTATTTTAAAATGCAGAGTGGTTATCAGGAACACACATAATTATGACTAATGCAATTATTTTTTAATAAACTACAACTAAGGTTAATTAATATTTTTAATAAACAATAAAATTTTGCTCTTTGAAACTACAAAGTGTATTTTGTGAGTTTTAAATATTTTTCATGGAAATATGTGTGCATTCTGCTTACATTTTTCAAACAAATAGTATTAATTTCCCATGAGTATCTCTGCCAGGATGCATTAGCAATGTCCAATATATTCAAATACTTTTTTCTTGCTTTAACACTAATTGGGTTTCTTATAGGACATTCCATGGGAATCAAAAGTCACGACTTCAGTAGGACATTGCAATGTGAAATATACATGTCTTTGATAACTGCCAAGGCTTTAAATTCTTAATAATTTCTTTCCTGAGTAGGTTTGCTACCTCAACTCTGAAAATTGTCTAACTGTAACCATAGAATTACTCCAACACATTTATTTCACTCCTATTTACTGATTCTGCCCCACTCTATAATTGAATTTTTTACTAAGAGTTGGAAAGTATAGTTCCTCAAGTCAAAACCCAGAATCTCTCAAAGTTTTAGTCTCTCTTCTTTCTCAAGATTTTTGAAATGAGATGAAAAGACAATGAAAAAAAGGCCATGGATTCTTGAAACCAGGTAATGATACCAGATTCAGTTTCTGCTCTGAATGTAAAGGACAGGACTTTGCTATTTATTTATTTATTTATTTATTTATTTATTTATTTATTTATTTATCAGTTATGACTCTCTTGCAAAAATGGATTCTATATATGCTGTAAAAGTAGAGTGTAAAATAATGTATGAACCAATGGGATGTTTTTGAGAATCGAAAGGGTTAAAATTAATAGTTACATCAACAAAATACCAAGTATATATGCAGATTAAGCAGGACTACTGGAATGGATTGCTATGTAAAAGTCAAGGGTGAAATATAAATTTTATTAAATAATAATCACAAGACCTAATTAAGAACACAATCGTTAAAGTCACTGAGATTTTAGAGCTCAGTACAATTCAAGAGATTCCTAGTTCAATCCATTGATGTTAGAAAGGTAGCAAAGTTAACCAACCTTCCCATGTTACACAAAAAGGTAGGTGGTTGTGTTGAAAGTTGAAACCAGGTCTCCTAATTCACAACACTCTTTTCATCATGATGCATTTCCTCTAAGAAAAAGACATTACTATTGATCTATGCACTCACAATGTATGTATATGTCTTATAAAATATTCTTTAATGAAAGTACAAAAAGATCACAAAATGTGATACAAAGGAGAATCTGGAAGAAATGACAAAATCTTGAACAAAAAGAAACAGCATAATTCCTATTTACTTTCTTAACAGACTGGCAATCAAAGGGAGTGAATATTGTCCTTTGCATGTTGGCTTATTTTTTAAACAATGATACATACACAGCAGAAGACGCTACCAGATTATTCAGAAGAGAACACTTGTCAGACAAAAATCTCTCCTTTCATCCTTGCCCTAAACCCAATAATCCATCAACATCTAGAAGAACTTTATATTATCAATTATTTGCAAATATTTACTTTTTGAGATTACCCTTATACTATTTTTGAGATGAGTGGGTCATATGGAACACTTAGTTACTAAATATTCTGAGTAAAAGCAATTTTACGTATTCTCTATTAAAAAGCACTATCGATACTGTTAAATTCATAGTTAAGAAATCAAAATGATTGGTAACTGTCCACAATATTTCTAAAGTAAACATCATTCAGAAAATTGATTATCATTTAAAGAAGAAAAACATTTATTTTCTTTTTAAAGCTTATTTACTTTTAAGTAGAAATATAAACAGGATTTCATGAAACAACATTTTGATAAATATTCTTTTATATTCTCTGATGGTGAAAACTGAAAACACATTTCTCCCCTACTACTTGCCCTGCAGGATGACTGAACAAACCACATCTCATCTATTTGAAATGAATCCAATTTAATTCTGCTTGACCAAAAATCTGTTTCCATAGTACTAAAACATGCAATCACCCCAAAGTACATTCCCATTGTAGCTTAAGTGCTTCAGTGTTATCACTGAGGAAAATACACTTTGATTGAGAAAACAGTCCAGTCTGACTTTTGAAAAATAAAATGACCCCTCTAGCTTCACAATTTAGTAAGGCAGTTGATGAAAGCAGACAGATATGGCCACTGTGGAGACAGGGTTTAAAGGAAGATGCTTCATCTAATTCAAAAAATGGGTCAAAGTTTATAGCCTTGGAAATAGCATTAAAATAGCATTCTCATATTTAAACTTCTAAGACTTTGCCAGTTTGAACAAACATGTTAAATTCTATATATGTCAATAATGTCTTTGTTGTTGGAAGGTAGTTCAAATATCCGGTGAGAGGTAAAGAAGTTTTGCCCACAAATTATTCTGTTACTCAAAAATAAGCAATTTGCTTTCTTTTTCCTGTATGTACACATATTATTTCCTGTAGTCACAGACATATCATTATAATGGGAATTTTAGTCCAACTTAAAATTCTGTTGCCACCATTGAATATTTGTAGCACATAAATCCCAATTATTTAATTGTTGGTATTGTCTGTTAAAAAGCTAAAGATTTAAACTATTTATGTTTTAATGAACCTAGTAATCTTTTATTTAAGTCAATATCTCCTCAAATGAACCAAATAATCACTAATTGATTAGATCATTTACTTCAATAAACTGCTGTCTTCAAATATGTAATAGTGGATAACAAAAGAGACTCTTCACTGGTAATTAGTGGGCACTTAACTGTTTCCCTTTTTAAAAAGCACACATTTTTATTCCTTCATTTCTAGGTGTTTAGCTTATAAATAAAATAGTTATTTTGTATATATTTTGTTGTAAAAGCATAATTTTGTACTACACAGCAGCTACTAATTGATAAAGTATATAAAAACAAGGCTAATAACTATTTCCTTACTTTGGAATACATCTAGCCTACCTAGGAATTTAAGCAACTGTAATTGTGTAAATAATAAAACAAGACTATGAAAAGTATCTGATTATTTAAAATTTTATTCACAAAAATATTTCCAACCCTGAATATTCTAGTGTCCTCTTATGAAGTATTTTATTTGTAGGAAATAGTTTATCAATTGCTTTTTTTTTTTCCTGTTTTAGATTCACCTTAATAGCCTGTTTATTACTAAATAGACCAGAAATCCATAACTGCTTTGGATTCACCTTAATAACCAATTTATAACTGAATATACCAGAAATCCATAACTGCAATAACAAATCATTAATGAAGTAGCAGGAAAGAATATCAAATAGAGTTGTTGGTAATGCACAAATCTGTCTAAAATCACAAATCTTTATTCAAAGGGCTAAATTAAGATCAATCTTATAAACCAAAATAAGAGAAACATCAATTAAATGATAGAACTAATTATTCGAAGCACATATTCTTACTAAAATGTATACTCTGTAAGTCAGGAGGTTTTTTAAAATTGAAATATATTTTTTGTACAACATAGGGTAAACTCAAGGCATACAACTTGTTTCAGTGCATTTATATATTGTATCTTGATTAACATTATAGTGATAACACCTCTGTCAAATCATGTAGTTATTGTTTCTTATTTGTGCTTAGAATAATTAACATCTAGTCTCATAGGCAGGTTTAAAGAAGAGCTGGATGTTTTCTTGCTGCCAATGTATCCCCAGTACCTAGAACTATGTGTGGCACATTTGGAATGATCAATAAATCAGTGGATGAAAAATATAGTTTGTGGCTAAATGTAAACAGTAAAAAAGTACAAAGAAAGAAAATGTTGCTTATAGGTATATAAAATGCAATACTGTATTTATAGATTAACAATTTTTTAGTCATGTCTCTTCTAAAACACTTTTTCTTTCTATTTTGTTCTTCACACCATCTTTCCATTCAACGTAAAAACCAGAATCTATTTGCTTCTTTCTCTAGTAAACATATGTTAATTTTTAGGTAAAGTGTTAATAAAAATTCACCTTCTTTTACTCTCTTTACAAATCTGATATTTGTTCTGTTTCAAACACTTGAAATAAAAGCAATTAACAACATAATTGTTTTCATTCTTGCTTCTCTAAAATGCAGTTTCTATAGACTTAAGGATCATGTATTTGGAAAAGCTTGATATGGCATCTACTGGAGACACTAATGGTAAAAATAATAAAATCAAAAGGAAAAATCAATTTTAGACCAAGGAGGGCAGACAACTGTGAAAGGATTAACAACAGTAGATATACCAAGGCTATAAATACCAACAGAGTTTCAAAAGAATTTCATCAGCATTCTCATAGCTTTTAATAAAATGTAAGCTCTACGAGGCTTACATTTTTTTCTTTTTCTTCATTGACATCATCACCAATATCTAAATCAGTGCCCGATATGCAGTAAGCAAACAATACTTGTATCTTGATTAATATACTACCAAACTGAATGAAGGTGAAGACAATTAGTCAAATACTATATAAAATACGTTAGCCAAAGACAGTTTTTATACCATATCTTGTGTCTTTTTTATCAAATAAAGGAAGAATGTATTGTTTCTATAGACAGTAAAAGAGTAAATCTATCATTAATTATGAGAGCCATATGCTTACCAATTCAAAATGTTAAGAGTTCAAAATACAATAGAAATATCATGGACACTTTTTCTTTCATGATTTCCAAATTTGCTGTTGTTTTATTTTGATGAATTACTAAGCTTGAATAAATAGGGCCTTTAAAATACTTAATTCATTTACTTATTCATTTAACTGAAAAAATGAAAATCCTATGTAATTGGTCATCTTGGGCTAGATAGAGAATATTGAATCAATACTCTCATCTAGCAGCTAAGAAAACACTGCAAGACAGTTTATAAATGTCCACAGATCTCAAATCAACAGCATATACACACATTGTCAAGCTGAATGAACTATATAAAGCACGTCTCACAGGAAGGTGTAGTGCTGAGACCAGAAACAATCCCGTCTGAGAAAAGACACATAGATCGAAAGCCCACTTTCATCACTGCAGTTCCAAAATGAAGAAATGAAAACCGCATACTCACCTGGCTAATGGGTTCTTTCGTAGGGGGCTTTCCTCTTCTGGCTGTACTGGTAGCCAGCGTTGTGGTGGTCTCCATGATTGATGTGGACATCTCTGACTGCATGGCAGTAGCTGTCGACTCAGTGGTCATAGAGGAAGGCACTTCACCAACCAGTCTCACATTTCCCACTATGGCGATGTTGGCATCATTTTCGGCTGCCATATTCAGAACTTTCAAGCCATTGTAGTAAAGCCCAGAGAGCTGGCCCTGGAAGGGCTGGCCCTGCTCTTTCCCGCCAATTATTATGGTTGCTTGGCTATTGAAGATTGTGAGCTGACGCCCTGTAAAAATAATATTACATACATGCAAAAATGTTGATTGTGAACTCTACATTCTACAAAGAATGATAAAACAGATCTTTCATGGGGTGAATAATGAGAGCAATAAACTATAAGAGAGGCATTTGACTCATAATTCATTGCTTATAAAATGAGGTGTCCATGAAATGCATACTTGTTGGCAAATACTGGTAAATTCTCAACTTATCATAATGCAGTGCTTTTGCTAAAAGACCAATCAAAGATATGTCTTATAAATCAATTTTTAGTGGATCTCTTTCCCTTTTCCCTCAAGATCTTATACTATTAGTCTCAAGTCTACTAAGTTAAATTTAAAAAAATATGAAATATCTAACATTTCAACTATTTGTCATCCTAAAATTACCACTGGCAGAAACTAAAACAGTTGGAATATAATTTTAAATTTATGGTAAAATTTCATATTTCACTTAATGGCCACATATATCTATCTGCTTTTCTTTAGAAATGTTTTCTTTTTTTAAAGGCAATAGTCCATTGTTATTTGAATTATTCTATTTTTCCGGCAATCACACTGAAAAGAAATGCATGGTTCAAACTGAGCAAGTCAGAGACAAAAATATCCCAAAATATTTTTCTGATTGGCTTTCAGCAAGTCTATTAAAACAAAACAAAATGAAAAAATAGCTTCAGATGTAAAAAGCGGCTTCAGGAATGATACACAAACCAATGGAGAAATTATGGCACATTTCCATCAAACAGCAATCCTCAGCAACAGTACCAATATCATCAAATTGAGTATCCAGTTTTAGCAGATTGCTCTCTGCTCATAAAAAGCATGCACACAACTTTAAGTTCAGTTTAATTAGGGCTTGTTCCCAAATGCTCTTAGAAGGTTGCAAACGTTAAAGGGACTTCATTTTGACTGGCAATCCATATTGCCCACTATTTAAGATGCCTAGAGTTTAAACAAGAGTTTTTTTTTGTTGTTGTTGTTGTTGTTGTTTTTCAGGACCATAACAAAGATATCAGAACTACATATATTTTAGTTAATAATTTAGAGGTTGGAACATGTAATATAATCTATGAATGATTTATCATTTTGGGTTATGCTTGCTATGAGTACCTTCATAGATTGAGTTAGTGGATTATATTTAACAGTCCCTTTAACCTTAAGTTAACTGGGTAAGATTATTAAACAGCTGGTACTTCTAAAAATGTATAGAAATTATTATACAAGGTATGCAAATATTACTATCTACATTTTACTGTTTTAATTTGTTTTTAATTTAGTTTTACGGAAAATTTATTTTTTATGTTTATTAGTGTTACAATGAAGTACTACTTGGTTATGTTCAAATTATTTTTTTATTTGAAGTTTTAATCAATGTTTTTTACCTTTGTCGAGTAGCCATTCATCAACTACTCGACCAAGTCGATATGGAATTCGCTGTCTAGCAATCGCCAGGCGCTCGTTATCATTGTTTCCTTTAAAGTTTAAAGAGACATTTCATTGGTTAAAATCTGTAAGGTCAAAGGTTAAAAGTTAATACTTAAAGCTTGAGCTATACAGTTGCCACATGATTTTTTGAAATTTGGAATTTTAAAAAGTTCTACCTAGAACATTTCATGTTTCAGACTTGTCATTCATTCATTTATTTTATTTTAGCAAACAAAATTATTCCTATGTTAATTGAAAATTAGAAATCTGCATTTGAGCTAGGTTATTAAACTTATGTTATAGACAGACCCGAACAACCAATTTAAACAGCATATAATAGCTTTACAAAAAATGACCATTGATCTCAGGGTTTTGCCTTTTTGATGTGTCTTATTAACTAGTTAAACATGTTCAGGTGAAACAGGTTTAAGTTTTCAAAATACATTCAAACTCTTATTCCAGATTAGTAATTTATGAACATCAAACTTAATACCGTCTTTGGCACACTCAAGCATCTAAAATAGGCCTAACATACTTTATGTCCTATTCAGAGAATAGAAATTCTTATTCATCTCATTTAAGGAAACCAAAAAGTCCAGATAGTTCTTGTATACTACACACAAACTGGTTTATCAATCACTTGGACATCACAAGAGAATATATCTTGTATCATCCAAATATATTATTAAAGGAAAAGGCTTTGACAAAAGTGACTTTACTGAGTGCTCTTCAGTTTCACTTAAAGCTTAACATGTTAAAAATTATATATGTATGTTTTTATATACTCAAATATCAGTTTTTTATTAAACTGTTCTATATAGTGCATGACAGCTGAAGAAACAAATACAAGCCACAAACAGTGGTTCCTATTCATAGCTCTGAATTATATGCAAGCCTTGCTTCTTTAAACAAAAATTATATGCTAGAAACACTGTTTATATTGCCCTCGAATAATGTTTGCAAATAAAGGAGTGTTTTCTTGATTAATGAAGCACTTTGGGAGAATCTAGGCTGCCCTTTCAGTACTCAGTTGTATATATGGGTGTACTGTAACTTTTCATTCCATTAAAATGAAGTAATACAGAATTTTGAGCTAAGACATTTTAGCAATGTCTCAGATGAGGATTCAGAGGTAAAAGAAATGTTGACTGGTAGTACTGCCTGCAAAAAAAGACTGTACCATTTCACCAGGAAAGAAAATTAATATAATTTTTTCTCAGATTTAGAATGATTTATAAGTTCTTCCTATTTTGCTAGTCTTATTATACATTATACTTACCGCTCAAATCCACCGTGATATTGGTCACACACATTTAAAGAAATAGAAGAGAACTATTGTTTAGGGCTTACAAATTTGTCCTTTGAATATTTATATGATTAAAATATTTCATACATTAATAATTTAAAATATAAATATAAATGTGGAACCAAATATAATATTGAATAAAACATATTGATGTGAATTTCTCTGTACTATACAACTATTGCAATGTTTTAAAATAATATTTTATCATATGAGATTATATTTTGGGTATACAGATAATTTTTTAAAAGGATACAAATAGCTTACATCCCAAAGCTATCTTTGTGTTTAAAAAGTGAGCATAATTTGTGATTGCTTTTGTATGCTTAGAGATTATATATATATATATATATATATATATATATATATACATATATATATATATACACAAAAATATATTGTATATTTTCATATATATATGAAAATATTTGTAACATTTAATCACACTTAGGACAGTGTGATTATTGATGAATGTTTTGAGCTCATATATAATTTATGTAATAAACATGTCTGTGTTTTATAAACAAAAAGAAATATTTTACTTAAACATATACCCTTTGCTCAATGGATTTCTTTGTTTTCCAACATTCATATCAATTCAGCTGTTATAACTCTCCTGATGACTTTATAATTAGGTTGCTCCTTATGCTATTTCATGCTACAGTGTTCCCATCATCAGAAATGATTTATTATTCCCTCAGACGCCACCCAAATCAAGGCTACAAATCACCTCCTGCCCAATTACTATTTCAGTATATTAATAGACTTTGCATTGTCTCCACAATCAATCCCACCCACTTTCCACATGTCAGCTAATAACTAATCTTGTCGCTTGTCTATTATAACCCTTCCCATGCCTTTTATGATAAAAATCTCAGTCTTGTAATGAGGTTCATATGGTCTTCCTTGATCTGATCCCCTCTTAGCTCCTCTGTCCCTCTCATAGCTGTCACTATCTTACTTTCCTCTTTGCATCCTCATAAAACTCCTTTCAGTTCTTTTAAAGTTCTCCTTTTGCCTCTGGGCTTTCGAAATGATGGCTTCCTTTACTTGAAATATCCTTCCTCAAGACACCCCATTGCCACTTCTTCTTAGTCAACTATGACTCATTAACGGAATCTTCTTTACAGAAGAGTTATTTCCTCAAGAGGTCTTCCTTGCTTTAGTAGTCTTTCCTATGCTTTAGTAGCACTTGATACATGCACTTTAGAAACAAGCATTGAACTTGTAATTGTATATTCAATAAATATTTTCCTGCTAACTCTGAAGTTCCAAGAGATATGTGCATTGTTTGTTATTATATTTTTTAGTGCTTGCACACTATGAAATATCTCTAGAATGAAGTAGTGAAAGAAACATGTTTTTAATTTTCATAGCTTTTGTGGTACTATTATCTCAGCCACACAGCCTAACAGCATTCACAAGAAAAAGAAAACTAATACTTATGCTCAGGGATTAGAGGACATGTAGCTAAATCTTCCTCCATACTTTCCAAAAGAAACATACAATATTTCAATTAAAATTTTATTTTCTTAAAATTATCACTGCTTTGAACATTCATACAATCAATCAGTTTGCTTAATAACTCCCCCCCCCGACCAAAATAGTTAACTGTAGTTATTACTAGATGGAGAAGTAGAGAAAAAAAAAATTCTAAAATATCAGGTAGAGAAAACTGAAGGTTTTGTATATTCTTTTTGAATGACTTTTGAAAAGGAACGTATAAAAACACATAAATGTATACACATATACACCCCAAATTTGCCCTCATACTTTTGATTGGCATTCACAGAACAGTAAGTGTGATTGATATGGCCTTTTTTAAGTCAACAAGAGCTTCTGAAGAACCCGATGAGAATTAACTAAACATGAACATGAACTCAGTTCCTAATGAATAACAGATCATTTAACAGCAATAGCAAAGAGAAAATTAAAGTAGGCAGCAGAGGAAGGTTCAAAAAGAAGCTTTAATTTTTAAGAAAGGTAACCACAGGGGTGGGGTCATACAATCCCATAACCCATAAAGGCCAATTCAGAGAGCATTTTTTAAAAAATTAGATTTGATTTTGAAATCAAAAGAAAGACTTTATTCTTTGTTATGGGTAGGGGATGGAAAATTCCATGGTACTTACTTCAAGTAAATATTGACCAATCTGATTCTTTAAATTCTTTGTTCTACCAGAATAAATTTTCTATTAAAATGACTTTTATCATGACAAAATTATATATAAACAAATTGTCAACCAAACAAAGACACATATAAGTATAGAACAGTAACAAAGTCTTTTTAACAGATGATTCTCAAACCCTACCTACTACTGGGCATAAAATAGTTCAGATTGTTTAGGTCTGCCATAAATAAATCAACTTTTTTATTCCATCTCACGATTTTCATTAATAAGATGCAAATGGAAAGTGATAACTTTCCAGTGAAGTATATTATTTTAAGAAATTGCTCAAAATATCACCATTTTACAAATTCATAGCGTATGTCACTTTAAAAATCCAATAACTTTGTACAACTTTGTTCATTTTATTTAATCTTGTCCAGTTTGTTAAACATCTAAATTTTGCATGCAATGTTAGAGATATAAAACAACCCATTTGAATGGGGGAATGGTCAAAATAAATATATAATTTCCAATTTTTTTTCCTTTGAAAGGGTTAGGAGGATCTAATTCCTACCATACTGCAATATGGAAACATTACCTAGAGCATGGAGAGATGGTCAGATGAAGAGGTCTATTGGGATAGGAGAGACTGAAATAAGTAAAATATATCTGAAAATTCAAATAAAACCAAACCATAGGTGAATCTTAGAAAACAGTTACACCTTCAAATTTCCACAAATTAGAAGTATAGAACAATAATGACCCATTTATAAAAGACCTTTTCATTTTGGAATTATTAAAAGGGACTTAGAAGAATTTAAATTTCTTTTTTTTAAAGATTTATTTATGCATACTAGCTGGGGTATAGGCCAGAGGCGCCAGGCGGACAGAGGGTTCACCAGAGACAGAGTGGGGAGCAGAACAGGCAGATAGAGGGAAATACACTGCTGAGGGGCGCAGCGGGTAAGGCAGGAGAGGTCTGCCCTGCCACGTGGGAATCTCCCCGGCTGGGCATGAACTCGCATCACCACTGCCAACAGCTCCATAGCAAAGCGCTTAACTGCTGTGCCACCAGGGAGGCCCAGAAGAATTTAAATTTCTAAGAAAGCTTGTAAATTGACCACAGCAATAACCTGAACACACAAATTAAGTTTATGAAAAGTGCTTCTCATGAAATAGTTTTTAAAAATATAGTATTTTAATCTCATACTTCCTTTACTCTAAAATAATATGATGTTTTCCTTTTGACTTTTTTTCTTTTCATCCAGTTAAATTTACCTGAGTTAAATATGTTGGAATCTCCACCGAAAATGTGATCAGCAACATGTTGAAGTAATTTTTGAGCAATGAGACAGTATGAAAAATTTGGGTTTATTTTTATTTGAATTGCTAGACTAGAGGATTAAGTGTTATTGAACTAATCAATTTCAATTGATATATAATTTATGTGTAGTACTGTGTTAAAGGATTCAATATATTTGACAAGATGCAGGGTCCCTATAGTAATAGCATAACAACCAAGTGACAGGTGCAATGGGTAATTGTAGTGAAAATTTAAGTATAAGTCATAAATATAAAGAATTTTTCAAACAAAATTCCAGGGATGAAGACTGTAAAGGAAAAATTGATTGTTCAGACATACTCTATCTTGATTGAATCTTAGTTTAATTTTCCTACCTAACCAATAATATTTTGTTACATTATAGTGTATTAATTGTGTGTGAACTAGTAGACTTCAAGGTAACAAGGGTAATTTCAAAGAATCAGGGTGAGCAGAAAGGAGTAATTTAACTCAAATCTTGACTTGGTGTTAAATTTCATGGTGAAATTCAGAGAACAAAGGGAAATAAAATTATGATCATATTTTTATAACTATTGGAGAGTGGAGTCAAGCTATATGAATTTCACTAATACATCGTTTCTCTCCTCTTGACATAATAATCTCGGAAAAAATTAGGAAAAGCAGTGACATGAACTCAGCACTTGTCCAGAAAATATGAAAGATGTCTTAATTTCATCAATTTTTAATATTGGGAAATACAAAAGGGACTTGAAAAGCTATACATACTTCCAGAGAACATTAGGAATCTAATGTTTTTATATATTTTGCTTTTAAATGAGAACATGTCATTTGCATGAGCATAGGGCCTTAAAGCAAAGTAAAAGTTCAGCATAATTTTATCAAATTACTTATTTTAAAAGCAGCATTATGACAGAACTTTCAAGTAAATGCCATTATGTGTATGGTTCTCTTTGTCTTGTAAATCCCTGAATCTCTGTATACTCCTCAACACCTCTGCCGGCTCTAACATAGGTGTGCGTGTGTGCGCGCACACACACACTCACACACACACACACACACACACACCCCTCTGAGTCTAGCCAGTTTATTTCCCCTTTAAAATATGGGCTTATATGTTTCTCTAGGAAGTATTCCCTGTGACCCTCACCCCTCCAGCAAATTAGCTAGTCTTCCGTTACTTCCTCTAACACTTAGTGGCAGTATCTACAATCATGACAACATGATTTGATTCCATTGATTCAAGATTATAGGTCTTAGCAAGCAGGGGTCACACCTGGTGCATCTTTTCACTTCTATACACTTTGCTATATACTGAGCACAATGCTGGATACGTGACTGCTGCTTGATAAGTGTTTCCGCAATGAAAGCAAATCCGTTAGGAAGGTTTGTTGCATAGTCATACAAAGGTATTTGTTGTTCAAGAGTCACAAAGAAATAAGCTTTTTAGTGTCTAATAATTATATATGTGAGTGTGTGTGTGTGTGTGTGTGTATACACACACAGTTTGTATATATTTATATATATAAAGTAAATATGTACATTTATGTATGTAAATAAATAGCAAAATTCAATGAATCTTCAGAAATATATATAATTACAAAGAATATATTTCTAGACTCATTTCAGTGATTTCTTTAAAATGAATTAAATTACAGTCTTTACAAGTTGCATTTGTTCCAAAGTCCATCAGCAAATGTATCAATTGCTTGTCAGCTAAACAGCTTTTGTTGAACAAAAGCAAAAATGGTAGTTTAAAATCTACAAAATCAAATGGTAGAAGTTATAGATCTTCAAGATCTGATCACTTGAGGACAAAGGTCTTTCAGAGTATGCCTGATACATGACTAGTGTATAGCAAAGAGAGATGTGGATTGTCTTCTTGACTTCTAATTCATTGCAGGACAATGAACACATACCACCCAAATCTAAAAGTGATTCTTTGCTGACAACAGGACTAGATCAGCTAGTCAGTTTACAAATATGTTTCATGCAATTTAGAAAACCTACTTTTTAAGAGTAGTTTATAGGTAAAATAATCAAAGAAACTATAAGAAAAACAGAAGTAAGAGAATGTATTGAATGAATTTTGTTTTATACAATGTGCTCCTTGCTTATATTGATTTCTCATTTAATTTTCATACTGACCACAGACCATAGCTTCTTTTGTTTTATAGATGGAAAATGGAGACTCAAAGAGATGATCTAACCAGTTCTGGGTCATGCATAATAGATGGAGGAAACATTTGAACCTAGATATATTTGACTGCAAGTCACGCCATGGAATAGTTATTAAAGCCATGTCTCAAATAGCCTGAGTTGTAGAGGTCCAACATCTTCTGTTTAATTTCTAACAGCACTCCCTTGCATAATGAAAAATGTCAAGGTCTTGCCTATAAAGTTTCTACCTTATACCATTTGGGGTGATAGTGCCCTCTTGGGTGCAATAACCTTCACTAAATCCTTGAGTACTCATCAGAATTCTATTTTTATCATTTGTGTTTTAGAGATTAAGATAGAAAAGTAGAGGAAAGTAATCAATGATCTACTATGATCGATACACAGTTAGAAGCAATATTTCATTTTATTCCTTCTATAATCATGTGATGCCAACGATAGTCACTTGACACACAAAATGATTGAGGCATTCCTTTCTTTACCACTAAAAAGACCAAGTTTAGTAATCCACCAAGTTATTAGTATTTTTGTTGATTTTCCCCAAAGACAAGTTGGAAAAGAAGATAAGATCCTTTGAGTCTTTGGTTTGTGAGATGAATAGAAACACATTAAAGTGCATTTGCATGAACTCCACATTTCCTCCCTTTTTTCTTAATTGCCCATCTCTTATCTCTGTTTCTACCTTTACACCAGGAAATCAGTGTTTACAGACCACTCAATAACCCAAAACATTCATCTACACCTACTCTTCCTACACCTACATCTACTTTAGTTCCAGTATTTGAATTCCTTATTTTTTTGGTATAGCTTTAGTTAGACATTAGGAGAGCAATCAGACTCAATGAAGTTAATATATAAGCACTGATTTTGTACTCTGAACATATTATGTCAGAAATAGATCAACACCTTGCATATATACTATTGCTTAAACTTTGCTTGTGAAATCAAGGGACAAGATGAAGATAACTGGAAGTTCAAAGAAGTAACAGCATAAATACAAAATTTTCTACCATTTGAACTGCGGTTGCCACAGAAATCTTAAGACAATGGATTAAAAAGACAAAGAAGGTGTAAAAGACTAAAAAGAATTTCACCTAGATCAGAAACCTAGATTTTATTGAAAAAAATACCAGGATAAAAATGTGTTGTAATGTTAATGCCTAAGTGGTGATAATTCAGTATTTTCTTTAATTTCATAAAGTTGTGTATCTCTACACCTACTTTTTCTTTCTTCTGTCTCTGTCTGCCTGCCTGCCTGCCTAGCTACTTACCTTTTTATCTATCAGTCATCTACATATCCATCCATTTTGTTGTATATGGTAGCAATTCATATTTCCTTATATCTGAATAGTATTCCATTATGTGCATATATAACATCTTCTTTAACAAATCCTCAGTGGGCATCCTTAGTGGGCATGAGTGGGCATTCACATGGTTTTCATATCCTAGCTTTTGTAAATAATGCCACAATAAACACCAGGGAACATAAAATTTTTCTTGAACTCATATTCAATGTTTTGGGGTCCTACATCTATTTTTTTAAATAAATATATCCACTAAGGATTATAGATGCTTTAAAATTAAGTACAAGTGCAGGTAAAATAGTTAAATATTTATGCCTTGTGAAGAAAAACATGTAATTTACCCATATTAACACTAAGTAAATAATATATGATACAAGTTGGGAAGAATTTGAAAACATATAATATAAATATAAAAATGAAAATATCTGTGCAATGATTGAGGGATGGCGGGTGATCTTTTTCAAATTTCAATTTAATATTATCGATCCCATGGACTACGGTGGGAGATTGTGGGTATGTTGGTGGTGGGCGTGGTAACATAAATGTGAAGCGATGTGACCCTCCACATCCAAATCATATACAGTGTTGTAAACCAACATTACCTTAACTGAAAAAATGATTGATACTATAATTTATAGATATTTAATTTTTCTCCCACCATTCTCTTAACAAAGAAAAATAAATTTCTAATAATTAGAAGTAGTATATCAAAGAAACAGTACAGCAAAAGAGGGTGGCAAAATCTTAGTGCCTTATTAACTCATACAGCTGGAGAGAGCTATGGCTCCTCAAATGGCACAATGTTCTAGCCATTAAATTAAATTAATTACAAACATGGATAAAATAGTTAAATATTTATGCTATGTGAAGAAAAACATGTAATACACCTGTGCTAACACTAAGTAAATAATATATGATACTTCAGATGATACCCTGGCTCCTTACACAAAACAGCAGGTCTTTGTTTCCAGTTAAACAATATTGTCAGATAAGACTGCTGTGATGTTGGCCATGGAAGGCCACAGGCCATCTATGGCAGAGATCAATAGTGCTTTGGCAGAGATCTTAGAAGCTTAGTGCATTTCTCAATGGCTTAAGAAATTTCTCCCTTCATGTTCCTCTGTTCTCTATAATTAAGATACATAGTGTGTCTTTAAACAGAAGCATTTGTTTCTATTAGTTATTTACATTTGAAAGTTTAGTTTGGATTAATGTCTATGGGTTAATTAGAAATAAAAATAACCTTATGAACTTAGGATCACAGCACCTATGTGGAATAAACAGTAACTTACACTTCCTTTTCTAAGCCTTTCTATGATGTTGAGTTCCTAATGCAAAGGGACTGGATTATCATATCAAAAACTGCAGCAAGAAATGAAAACCAATAGGAAAAAGTGGATTAAAAAATACAGGATGGGGGCCTCCCTGGTGGCGCAGCGCTTAGCTGCGCTGTGGAGCTTTCGGCAGCTCGCGATGCGAGTTCGAGGCCCAGCTGGGGAGAATTCCACACTGTGCGGCAGACCTCTCCTGCCTCGCCTGCTGCTCCCCTCAGCAGTGTATTTCTGATATGCCTGTTCTGCTCCCCACTCTGTCTCCGGTGAAGCCTCTCACCGCTCCACGCCTCTGGCCTGTACCCCAGCTGCATGTATAAATAAATAAATAAATAAATAAATAAATAAATAAATAAATAAATAAATAAATAAGTAAATACAGGACGTAGTATGATAAATTAAAGGTCATACTCTGTTATCATGCATACTAAAGTGTTAACTGTGGAACATTTAAGACAGAAGAATGGTTTAACAACTACAAAAATAGGGCCGCTGATCGACATCACTCAGAAATGATAGCAAAAAAAGTGAAATATAAGAACAGCCCAACATTTCCCAGATACAAGAATTTTAAGCTTTCTCTAAATCATAATTCCACAACATTTAAGCTTATGTGTACTCATAAGAGCACGCATATATTTTCTCTAAGGCTTCTTTTCCCAGTTCTTGATTTTTGAAAATCAAAGAATTATGTGGCACATCTGGATTTTCTGCCTCCTCATACAATAAATTAAGTACTGATTTTTTAATATAATCTTCTTAATACTTAAACTGGTGTATGGAAGAGGAAATAAGTACAATTTCTCACATATGAACTGATATGGCCTATAAATGATATTGCATATGTTTCTTATTTTCCAGTGAAGAACAATAAGTTAGATTACTATTGCATTTTAAATTCATTGTCAGTGTATTTCAATCTGTCTTCTCCAATTGTAATTGGAATGCAGGATGACTTTCTTCAATTACAAAAATGGGGCTTTTCGACTGCCCTCAAATTATTTAAGAATAAATGCTCTGAAATGCAAAGCATGGCCTGGGATATAGCTGTCGGAATATTACCAGTCCTCCTCAATTTTATAAAATGCAAAACCTCTTAAGTAAAACAACCATTTTTTTTCCTTTTGTAGAAGCAATATTGTGATATATAAAAAATATATCTGGTCATTCAAATAAGAAATAAATATTTGGTCTTGAACCATAGTGCCCAGCTTAAAACTACCTAAACCCCTGGGATTACCTCAGCCTTGAGAGTGATAGGTATCTCGTTACGTGAATGAGATGAATTTTGGAAGCTTCTAAGGATGGCAGCTGATATCTAGAGGAACCAACTACATGATGAGTAGGTTGGAAGTTTCAATCTCACTCCTCGCACTCCAGGGAAGGGTGAGGGACTGGAAATTGAATTCAACTGCAAATTGTCAATGATTTAATCCATCATGTCTAAGTAATGAAGCCTGTGTAATGAACTCAAGAGAACAGGGTACAAAGATCTTCCAGGATATGGTACTTGGGGGAGGTACTGAGAGAGTAGAACACTCAGGGAAAGTATGTCCTTAACCCCATACCTTATCCTATGCCTTTCTTCCATCTGGCTGTTCTTCAGTTATATCCTTTAGTAATAAATCAGTAATCTAATAAGTAAATGGGTCCCCTGAGTTCTATGACCCCCCTCTAGCAAAGTAGTCAAAAATAAGGAGAAGATCACAGAAATCACTGATTTATAGCTGGTCTATCAGATGTACAAATAATAGCCTGGGCTTGCTCCTGGCATCTGAAGTAGGGTGCAGCCGTGGGAAACTGAGCCCTTTACTTGTGGAATCATGCTGTCTCCAGGTGGATAGTGTCAATATTTAAGCTGGATTGAGTTGAATTCTTGGATACCCTCTGTAGCCCCAGAATTGTTTGTTGGTGTGCAAACCCTCTCCCCCCTTTTTGGAAATTGATGTCCAGACACTCTATTTCAGTAGACATATCAAATAATGTGGATTTGAACTTAACCATAAATAACTTCCCCCAATAAACATTTGTTTTCTCTGTACTTGTTTCCTAGAAACAAGTACATATGTGATCAAACATTGTGGGAACATTATGTTTTATGGTTAAGACAGTGGACTCTAATCCCTGGGGTCAAAAGTGGGCTAGTTGACTAGTTGTGTAACATTGGGACAGGAGTCCAATCTCTGAATCTCAATTTTCTTATCTGTTAAACAGGTATTTGCAAGAAAAATTGACTATAATATATGTAAATCTCTTAGCTCCTGGCATATAGAAACATTCAGTAAACAGGAGCCATTCTATTGTGATTACGCCATTACTCATTACCTGCTGTAACTTGTCCATTTTGACACATCTGGAAATACATAGAGCAATCACACACATTTCTTCTCACCCATTTCAGCACAGGAAATTAATTGTAAGTATGAAGAGTAGAAAATAAGGCTACCTTTCTATGCTAGGATACATAAAGGCCAGAGAACTACTTATATAAGTGAGATCCCAAACCACAGAAGTGCTATGTCAAAGCCACTGCAATTTTTCCTAAGCAAAGTCAGCTTCATTCTCAGAAGTTTATGCATGGTTATCTGTAAGCCAATGGGAACTACTGACAGATCATTAACTTGAGGAGGCCACAGACAAAGGAAGATCCAAAGGCATCTGCCTACAGGGAAATGGAATTCAGAGGACCACCATCTGTTCTGTACACAGCTTGGTGACAAAGCTGCTCCTGGAATAAGTAAACTTTAGATACCACTGAGTTCTCCAAATGACATTGTAACCCATATACTAATGCTTCAAAGAGAGGAACTTCAAATAGTACCTCCCATATCCCCCCATAATGCTGGTGGCAATAAGGAACACAAGACTGCAAACAGAAGCAGATGGCAGCTGCCTGGCCCAAGCAAGTTACTTTCATTATCTGTAAAATGAGGTTGGTGAACTGATGGCCTCTCAGATTTTCTCCCAAGTTTGAGGAAATGTTGGCAGGAAGACATGGATTAGGCAATCTTGTTAAGATATGATGTCTGTGCAATTTCATTGGGGAACACATTTTTGAACCACTAACACAAAACATTACTAATGTTTTTAGCTCTTTTGAAAGCATTGGAATCTTTGACTTGGCATCTTTTTTCTTTTCTGTTTTTGAAAAAACTATCTCATAGTGCTTTGACAAATTTACGAAAATTTTCAGTCATCATTCGTGGAACCCTTTATAATTAAGACATTACATTTTTCTGATATGTTTAATGTTGCAAGCTTATCTTTCTTCCTTCAGTTATATAGACACACATACCTTTCACCATGTAGACATTCCTTTGGGTTCTTTCCACCCACCCACTGAAACATGTCATTGCTCTGACAGTCATTTCAAGGAGAGAAAGGCAGGCAGAGGTTATATTTTAGATTTCAGTTCTATAAAAAGTAGATAGGAGGCATTATGACACTCAAAAAAAAAAAAGGTTTCTTACCTTTCCATTTTAAATCCTTAGCACTAAGGATATGAGAGAGGGCAATTCTGAGAGGGAATCTAAGGATTTCTTCAAATCAATGGTTGCTCTTTACAAACCTTGTCCAAAATTTATCTAAATAAAATCTTTTCTTGGGTTTTTTAAACACCTGCAATCTGGGGACCTGTGCTTTGGAGGTACATGCAGTTCAAGATATATCCTAAAGACATTTCTCATAGAAATCAAGTCTGAAAAGAGCAGACTTAATAATCTATAGGTGGCCTAATTCTACCTCCCATCCAGGATGGAGTGAACCCATTAAAAGCCAGGAAGCCTAGAGAGTTCATTGTATCTCTCAGAAAAAGAATATGAATTTCTCTACTCCATTTGGCATTTCCCTTTTAACCAAAGACACCTGTGATTTCTAACAGCTCCCTAAATACAGAACAGAATGGACAGAAGAACAAAACTACAAATATTAACCAAACTATGAAGTTTGTTGGTTTCATTAGTATGGACAACTGAAATTTATCCACTCCCACCCCTCTCTTCTCTCTCTCCCTCTTTCTCTCTCCACCCCTCCCCTTTCTCTCTCATACTTCAACACTGATGTGGGGTAAGCTGTGTTCTTCCCAAAATTCATGCATTGAAATCCTAACTCTTAGAACCTCAGGATGTGACCGTTTCGGAGATAAAGACTTTTTTTTTTTTTTTAAGATTTTTTTTTTAATTTTTTTTTTTATTTATACATACAGGCTGGGGTACAGGCCAGAGGCATGGGGCGGTGAGAGGGTTCACCAGAGACAGAGTGGGGAGCAGAACAGGCAGATCAGAAGTACACTGCTGAGGGGAGCAGCGGGCGAGGCAGGAGAGGTCTGCCGCACCATGTGGGATTCTCCCCGGCTGGGCGTCGAACTCGCGTCACCGCTGCCGACAGCTCCACAGCGCAGCGCTCAACCGCTGCGCCACCGGGGAGGCCCCTCGGAGATAAAGACTTTAAAGAGATGATTTAGATAATCCGATGTCCTTAGAAGAGGAGATAGTTTGGACACAGAAAAAGACGCCATAGACACGTTCCCACAGAGGAAAACAATGTGGAAATGCAGGGAGAAGGCAGTGACATGTAAGTCAAGGAGGAAGGTCTAAGAAGAAATTAACCTGGCAATAACCTGACCTTGACTTCTACTCTGCAGACTGTGAACAGATATATGATATTTAATCAACTAGTCTGCTGTATTTTGTTGTGGTGGCCCTAACAAAATAATATGAACATGATTTAAAACTCATTTAAAATCACAGGTTGCTGATCAACTCACACACATTTGATATTAAGTAGATATGATAGTATTTTATTAATTGTTTAAAAAATCGAGAAAATGAGTACTCTTGGATTTGCATGTTAATGAAGTACTATGTTAATGTCAAAATGATACCAATATAACAATTAGGTTAGTGAATGTATTTTGTCCTTTTCTGAATTTGCTGCAAATATTCTGCACCACAATTCTGGTAGTTAGTATAGTTAGAAAATCAATTCTTCCTTATTTATAGTTTGTATTATTTAACTTATAATAGAATTAATTACATGATAAAAATAAATATTTTAGCATGAAAGTTATATATTCAGATTTATATGTACATCTCTATCTATATACACATATAGATATTTGCTACAGATCAACCACTTAAATTATAACCATTGAACAACTTTTGTAAAAGGAACTATTTAACCTTTCACATTATTACATGAAATAAATTAAAAAATATGATTCTACCATTTTATTATTTTATGGTTTATGGTCCCTGTAGCTTCATTAACACAATGACTGCAATACTATTAAAAACCCAGTGTTAGTGCAAGACTTTTAATTTATTAAAAAATTTTCCCTGAACAAAAAAGCACTGTATAAATTAAATCCCTACTTATGCTAATTAAATAAGGTGAGTTTCTCTTATTGAAATAAGTTAATGTTTTCTTCAACTTGGTAACTATTATAAGCTCACAAAAAATTTACTGTGCCAACTTCCAAACTCTATAAATTCCCAGTCCTGAAGAAGTAACTTGTATTATTCACACAAATTTCTATTCTTAGGAAAATGCCTGAGGAGTTTTTAAAAATAAACACACACACACACACAAAGGGATTCTGTGAGACCATAATTAGTTTTGGGGGACTTGCTAAATATTCACGTCAACAATGACAATGACAAAAAAACACTTTCACTGTTAGTCTGGAATATTTATCAAATTGGGTGATTGTCTTACTCTGTTCTCTTTCTCTTTCAGATGCTTGTCACTGAGAAACGATATCATTTCTAGTTAGATGAGTTATACTTCTAGGAGTCACCAGCAATAGGAGTGAGCACCCCCAATGAAAGAGCCCAGAGCCCATAGAGGGCCAGACAAATGGATGAATGCCCTGATTCATGCTAAACCAAAGACTTGAGCTTTGCATAAATGTAATTATCTCAAGGTCCTTATAGTTCCTCAGAAACTGGACAAATCTTCAACACTTCTACCTATAAAGACAGACTTTAAAATCTATTTACAACTGCTTTATTGACAGTTTTTAAGGTCACCTAATTATAGGGCAGTTAAGCAAAAGAGACTCTCCTGAGGGTTAGAGATCCTCTCCTGAGGATCTTCCAACACTCCAGTCCTCTGTGAGGTCTGTCTGTGTTGATCATCATATGTCACACCCTTCACTAAGTGTATGTAAGATATATTTTTTGTGTCAGTCTTAATACTTAAATTGTATCTTTCCTAGTGATGTCTCTGTAGTGTTCTGGCTTAGGATGGGTTTGGCAGGGGCACAAAGGGGTTGCTCAATTACATGTCTGAAGTTTCTGGAAATGTTACCATGTGCGAGAACCAAACTCTGACAACTAAGGATAAATTTGTTCCCAGAGAGAAAAGCACACTAATATTGAGACATTAAAGCCTATTAGAATTGTAGGATTATAAAACTAAATCACTTAAATTAATGACAGTGGAGCTACAATTTATTGGATACTTGTATGCCAGGTTTTACTATTTTAAAGCTAACACTCATTGTAACTTCAAACATCCTTGTGAGATAAGTAGTATCATTAATCCATTTTACAGATTCGGAAACTAAAATACAAAAGCATTAGGGAACTTGGTCCAAGGTCATACACCTATGAAGTGTTGCACTAAGATTTGAGCCCAAGTAGTCTGACTCTTGAAACGTCCCTCTGAACCGTCATGTGAACTCATCTTTAATCTTGTATTAAATGTAGAGAACTTAAATCTATAGCATATAGACTTAATATATGCCCACTGAGCATATATGTTTAATATATGTCTATTCATTTGATGTGTGGTCTCTATTTCCTATTGCAATTTTGTGTTCATGGGGTATAAAAGTTGGATTTGGCACTCACTTATTCATCTACATAATGAATAACCAGGAAAAATTAAAAGATAACCAGCAGTGGGGAGAGTAACAGTGTGAGCATGCTACAGACACCAAGGGAAGCTTAAATGGCCCTCAGGGACTAGAAGAGAAGAAATAAGCACTGGTTCTAGGAACTCAGCACAACAAAGGTTTAGACATTATACAATCTTCAGCGACTTTTTTTCTTCAAAGGAATAGGAGTAGTTTAGGCAGCATGTGGTATATAATACTTCAGAGTGAGCTTCCCAGTGAGTGCCCTTGGCAACTAACCTAATCTCTCTATGTTTACTCACTTATCAAAATGAGATAAGAGAAGCTGCCTTTTTTAAAAAAAAGATTTATTTATTTATGCATTCAAGCTGGAGTAGAGGCCAGAGGCATGGGGCAGGGAGAAGGTTCACCAGAGACAGAGTGGGGAGCAGAACAGGCAGATGGATGGAAATACACTGCTGAGGGGAGCAGCGGGCAAGACAGGAGAGGTCTGCCACACCATGTGGGAATCTCCCTGGTAGGGTGTCGAACTCGCGTCGCCACGGCCAACAGCTCCGCAGTGCAGCACTTAACTGCTGCGTCACCAGGGAGGCCCAAAAGAAGCTGCCTTTTATTTTGTGTGTTAATGAGAAAATTTATGTAAAATGGGGCCTCACTGGTGGCGCACCAGTTAAGCGCTGCGCTGTGGAGCTGTCGGCAGCGGCAACACGAGTTCGAAGCCCGGCCAGGGAGATTCCCACATGGCGTGGCAGACCTCTCCTGCCTTGCCCCGCTGCTCCCCTCAGCAGTGTGTTTCCGTTGATCTGCCTGTTCTGCTCCTCACTCTGTCTTTGGTGAACCCTCTCGCTGCCCCAGGCCTCTGGCCTGTACCCCAGCTTGTATGCACAAATAAATAAATCTTTAAAAAAAAAGACGATTTATGTAAAATGATCACCACATACCTAGTTTACAATACCCAGGAGATTGCCTGTCTAGTTCACTGATATTGATACTAGATTGTACAAAAGGCAGGAATGTAAATAGTCTGTGCATTTCTGATGTGTTCTGTTACCTCTTCGCCCCAATACTTGTGCAACACCGATATCCTTATTCAATCAATTCAATGGATTTAACTTTCTAATTTGACCTTGATTTCCATAAAGCAGAGCCCTCATTTAATTATTTCCAGGTCTGTTTCCTACTATGATTTGGACCACCCTGTACCTCCTCTCAGCAAAGCAAATCTTGGCATTTGAAACAGCTTTTTGTTTGCTTCTCCTAGAAAATGTATGCTATCCAACTCCTCTGTCAAACTGAGCAATAAAATTAATAAATGAGAGAACTGAAGATTCTACTTGGACTTTTAAAATACTTCAGCAAAGGTGACCCTGAAAAATTATTATGGCATGTTATCAATTAGTTGACACTATCAGAAAAATGAAGCTAAATGTTCCTCTATTCTGTTCAGTTTTATATCTCATAAATCCAGCCAAAATACTTAATTAGAAATGTAGATAGTAATATCTAGACAGACTTATGTTAGATATATTCTCTTTTGGATTCTTAATGGACATTTTAAAATATTTGGGCCACCATTGTAGATAGTATGTAGAAGATGACAAATTGCTTCAATAACACTCAACATGAGGAAAGTTAATCTCAAAATTCTGGGAATGGAGGAATGTCAGCTACTTTTTAATTTAGTCAAATTCATGAGGCTAAAACAAAACAGACTTTAAAATGTTTAAGATGAAAGGCTTTCTTTGAGAAATAGTCAACCCATGAGGCTAAACTTGACACAAAATATTCATCATCATAATTTAAATTTTAATATATGGCCTATTTAAAGGCTTCACACTTCAAAAGGTTTCCACATTTCTATGTCATTCTATCTTAATAAAAAGCTAAAATGTTAGATTCGATTATACCTTTGGATTGTTACAGAACTTAGGTTTATATTCCTTAGGAATCACTGTAATTTTTTATTAACCATGTGAACATGTTACTATATAATTAATTTACAACAATTACATCTGACTTGCAAGTTCCACAAAGATGTGAATTTTTTTTAATATAATATTTATTTTTGTTATTCGTATCTTTTACATTATTATGTATTCCCCATAAGTTACCACTTTTATTATTTAAAAGCTTTTTTCCTGATACAGTGTTACACAGAGTTGAAAGAAAGGTATTTTTTTACATGGAGAACATTATTTTTTTCATGTATTAACTTGCAGAAAAATTACTAAATAATAATATTTAGTGTATCTTTCATCTTTCATACAGCTTCCCCCACTGTTAAAATCTTAACTCTATGACTATTATCAAAAGCAGGGAATAAATATTGGTACAGACTTGACCTGGTTTTACAAGTTTCTAACTAATGCTCTTTTTCTGGTCCAGGATCCAAATTTGATTTGTAGAAGGCATTAAGTTGTCATGTCTCCTTAGCACGTACCCTTAAATCTGTCTTTGTCACTCATGTTTAACACTTGTAAAGAGTACTAGTCAGTTATTGTATAGATTGCCCCTCAAGTTAGGTCTTTTAAAGTTTTATACATTTTTTTTTGTTGTTGAGAATAGTAAGAGTATCAAAGAAATAAAATTACTTTCTCAATGTATCAAATAAAATATATAAAGTCAATATTTTCTGTTACTGGTGATGTTCAACTTGATCACTTTGTTAAGATCTACTGGGCTTCTCTGTGGAGATTCTCTTTTCCCCTTAAAGGAGATACTTTAGACTACACAGAGTACTAGTCCTTACTCAAACTTTCACCCAATAATTTCAGCATCATTGGCAAATCATGTCTTCAACAATTATTACTTGGAATTCTGAGTTTCCATTTCCTTCATCCATCCACATGTACCAGTTGAAATCCTTTTGTAGGAAAGAGATGTCTGTGCTCCCTCAAATATTTATATCTTTACTATATTTATATCTATCATCTTTGTATCATCTCTCCATATATCTTCCTGTGCAATTACTTATTAAAATCAGTATGAGTACATGACTACAGATTTTATTGTTCTGGTCATAATCCAGTGCTATCTTTATTTATAATGTTCAATTTGCTCAAATTCTGGCTAGTGGGCACTTTTAGACTGATTCTTTATAATGCAGAAAATTGAACATACAATTTGCCTATATTTACCTTAATTAAGCTGTAACATTTTTCATCTTAAGGATTAATTTTTGTAGAAAGGAATAGTTCATCAATATTCTCCTGGAAGTAGATAGGCACATATATCAAGTCAAATGATAAAGAGTAAGAAATTAATGGGGAGTAGGTGAGAAATTATCAAATAAGGGAAGAAAAGAGAAAATTTCCTCTATGAGTTCTAAAATTTCCTCTATACATGCAAGGAATTTCATTAACTTGTTCTTTAACCCAAGCTTACAAGGTGAACAAAGTGGGTAGACACCATACAGATATAAATAGTATGAAGTAATCAGCCCTACTCGTAGTTAGCATTCAAAGGCTACCATTAAAAGCTGAGAGGAAAAATAAAATAGTGGAATTGTTAAAATTGCTTTAAAATATACAAAAATAACTAGCTGTTATCTATCTCTATCATAAAAATATATAAATACCCCTGGGAAATTTATTATAAACTCTGAAAAAATAAGGGCTCAGAGTGTTTGGGAAAGAATTAAAAAGAGTCTCTTCACTGAGTTGGGAAAACAACTAATCTTCCACTAAACTTAGGTAATTATAGACTGTATAATACAAAAAAGACACTTCTGGATAATAATCAAGATATAAAAACATTGTTACAAAGATTTGCAAGTTTTATTAAAATCAATCAAACACTTGGGAAAGCTATCTGAAGTTTTTTGAAAAGTATAGTGTCCTTAAAAACATAATTTCTCTAACTTCAAAGATCAGTTATTTCTTAAAACTCTTTTCCATCTTACCTCCTAAAAAACAAATTTTGCATGTGTATTGGACATGAGTAATTTATTGTTTCTAGCCAATAGTAAAGTCATTAATCTATTCATCAATATTTTGGGGAAAAATAATTGAATTCATTTACTCAGTCGATATTTTTGACTATCTTCATTTAAAATTATGATATTGCAATTCTTTGCTTAGTATAAGTATTTTTCAGGAGTGGGAGTAACACATTAAACAATTGTACATAGGAAATAAAAGGGAAAACATATGGAGTGAATGTTTTGGAAGTTATGAAGAAGAGCTACTGCTTGTATGTTAAAACGAAACATAAGATATAATATACTTAGCAAAATTCCTTGAAGTAAGTAATAGTCAACAGGTATTTCTTAATTTGTTGGTTTCTAAGTGATAGAATTGGAGAATTTGTCAAAGTAAGAAGGAGGCAAATTAACAATGATAAAAAGCCCTTTTTCATTAAATCAGCCTCAGAGGGAAAAGTCGAGTGTGTTTATAAATTATGCTTTTGATATAAATTTGTTATTTGTTAAATGTTTCAAAATACATTAAAATAAATTTGAAAAATTAAATTTAGCTTCCAATACATAGGAAGCCCATAGGTTGCGATACTACTTCATTAGGCTCTAGATTCCTGATGGAATTATTAAGTCACCCCATCATGTCACCTCAGCTGCAAATTAGATTGATTTAAAAGGCTTAAAATTTACAGGGCCTCCCCGGTGGCGCAGCGGTTAAGCGCTGCACTGTGGAGCTGTCGGCAACGGCGACGTGAGTTCGACGCCCGACCAGGGAGAATCCCACATGGCGCGGCAGACCTCTCCTGCCTTGCCTACTGCTCCCCTCAGCAGTGTATTTCTGATCTGTCTGTTCTGCTACCCGCTCTGTCTCTGGTGAACCCTCTCGCTGTCCCACGCCTCTGGCCTGCACCTGAGCTTGTATGTATAAATAAAAAATAAATCTTTAAAAGGCTTAAAAATTAGTAGAAGAAATAGGGAAGAGTCTTGAATTACAAAATTTGTGTCATTAACTTTCATAGTAATATCCAAACAGTAGCTATCTAACACATATCTGAAAAATCAAATTCTTTAGTTATTTTAGTTTTGCTAGCACTAAGCATTTAATAACATATTATTTTTTAAATTTTTAGAATGAGCATGTTCTGAAAACAGAAAGAAATGATCTGCTAGATTTTAATTGAACTTTCAGAATTATGTTACAGACAATGATTACTTTGGCCTGTGAAATCCTGGCTCAAATGCTATAGGATAGAACATAATGAAAGATAGGCATTTTAGCATATAGTGTAAAATAACTCAATGGAAGTCAGCAATGGGTCTAACTGACAGGCTCCCTGGAATAGGAACTTTGATTTAAGGAAGAAACTTCAGTTTTGTTGATGTAATCTCCTTTCCTTTTGTTATATTGTGAAGAATAAAATCTTGGAAAATAACTGTATTATCTAAGTCTGCCAGCCTATATATCCTAAATGATACCAAAGCCCACCTAACCATTAGAGAATCTTTATTTCTTTTGTAATAAAACTGAAAATCCTAATATGATAGTTTTATAATAATTGTAAATACTCTCTGATATTAAAAAAATACTGAGATCATGTGAATATATAAGACTGAGTGAGAAATCTGAGACTATATAATTTCTTTCCACCTCCTTGGATACAATTACTCTGACGCTAA
The DNA here is from genome assembly GCA_004024925.1 of Scalopus aquaticus. Taxonomy (NCBI): domain Eukaryota; kingdom Metazoa; phylum Chordata; class Mammalia; order Eulipotyphla; family Talpidae; genus Scalopus; species Scalopus aquaticus. Next base: position 34,445 of record PVIJ01003954.1, on the reverse strand, counting down.
GCATTTTTGGCAGATGTATTTAATATACTGCTCAATAAAAAGTTCATTATGCTTCATCATTAAGAAAAGCCCCCAAAGTCCCAGAAAACCTGAATACCATGAAGAAAGATAATTAATATAGGGAAAAGTCAGAGTTTTAGCTATAAATTCTAACCTAGCTTCAGTATTTGTAGTTTCAGATTTCTCACAGAATGTAAACCTTACTTTGGAAAATTTGAATTAGAAAACATTTAACTATGTCACATAGAAATCAAAATTTATCTATTCAAACAAACCTTCAATTATGTACATAAGTATATTTTGAATAAAAACTCCATCGAAAGACTAAGTTTTAAACATAGAAGTTGAATAAGGCATTTGGATTTAGTCAACAAATATTTACTAAACACCATATTAGGTGACAAGTCTTGATTATGTCTTTTATTTGACTCTACCAGAAATTGATGATTTCTTTAAAGAATGATTCAAAACTTCTATATGGATTATCAGTTTCCAACAGAAAGTTGTATTTACACTGTATTTGTAGGAGGGAAACACAATTTTGTCAAATATTTCCCATATCTATACATTTAACCAAAACACTGGGCAATTCTTCTATTAATTTTTTCTCCCATATAATACCTAAGGATCCAAACATTTGATTCCTCTAATGATCTACTACTATCCTGGCTACTGAATCAACTAAGTTTCAAGCAATGTCACTGAAAATAAATACATAAAATTTGAAAATCATGTGAATCCGAGGTTGAGTGCTACAGGAACAACAACACGTAATGATTCAGAAAGGTTTACTTAATTTGCAAATGAAGTTTAAAGCAAATAAGAGTCAATACCCACTAATGAAAATTATTGACTAGAAAATTCAGTGATAAAATAACTATGCTTTTTGTAAGAAATTATCTTTACTTACTTCATGTGCTACTTTTTTTAAGACTCACAAGATAGTTTTGTGTGTATGCGTCCATCTGCATCAGAAGAGGAACATATTACATATTAATATATACAGCTATGACTAATCTTATAAGTTATAAAATTTAGTTATGAGATTCTATCATATTGTATTGACCTGAATCTAATCATTTGTTTTCATCTTGGTTTTTGTCTCCCACACAGTATAAAGGTAGGCGAACAAAGCCAGAATACAAGAGCACCAAACTGTAATTTTGACACTGGCACTAACTAGTATAGTGATCCTGATTAAATTAATTAGTATAATAATGTTTGAAAAATGAAGGTGCTGGAATAGAAGTTCTTTGAAGTTCCTCCTCTCCTTAAAGTGTTATGATTAAAATGATGTAGATTTTCTCAACTACATCATACACTGTAAAAATTATGTGGAAACAAACTCCCACCAAACCCATAAAACTTGAAGGCATTTAACGTCAAATAGGAAGCGCTAAATACTAGAATGGCTCAAATAGATGCTGAATAAATTATTTATGACTTGAACTGAATATAATTCAAGTAATCTAAGATAAGTGTATAGATTTTAAAGGACAATGATCAATATAAATTTCCTGAACTCTGAAACATTTTACCAATCTTCAAAGATTTAAACAGTCAAGATTTAGAAATAATAGTCATAAAATTTTTGAGACAAATAAGTCATGAAAAAATTTACATCATCTCTATAGAGCTTTTTCTTGGGCTATTCCTATCTTTCATGCAAATCTTATATCTCTAAAGAATCTACTTTTCTACACAATTCAAAGTCACCATTTTCTTCTTTCTTTAAACTCTAATAGCAATTGAACTCTGAACTATGACTTTTTTTTTACTGTACATAGCTACATATCTTTTATTTATTTTCTTTTTTTAATTGAAGTAACACTGATTTACAACACTGTATATGATTCAGAGGTACAGGTTCTCACCACTTCAGCTGTGTATTGCCACCCCACACCCATCACTGATGAACCAATAATCCTCTATCATAGTTCACTGGGCCTCTTACCCCTTTTGTTCCTCACCCCACCATTCCCCTCTCATAGTCTCAATTTGCAGTCAGATTTCTGGGTTTTTTTGGTTTCAGTTTTATCTTTCAGTTGTTCTGTTTCTTTATATTTCACATATGCATGAAATCATTTGGATTTGTCTTTTTCCTATACTATGATTTTGAAATGAACATATTTTAGTTGACATTGGTAGGTTTTATGACTCTTTCTTCTCTCCCAAACAGATCAATCTCATAGCAAACAAGAACCAGTAGAGTTCTCCTTGCATTCCTACCAGAGGTTTCCATTCTATTGGTTCCTACTACATCCTGGTGACACAATTTGGAATTAGAATGTTGAAGAATTAATGGAGAGAGGGGAAAAAAAAGAAGAAGAAGTAGGGGGGAGGGGAGAGGGACTTCTTTTATTCAATTGTTCACCATGTTAATGTGTTCTGCATTCAATCTTTTTTTATTTTCTCACACCCTACATACCTTATTTTAGATCTTTATCTTTTGACACCTGAATTGTTTTAATAGCTTCCAAAATATTTTCTGCCTCTATCTCTTCCTGCTTATTTCATTAAAATGAATATATGTCAGGCCTCCTTGGTGGTGCAATGGGTTAAGTAGCAGAACTATGAAGCTAGTTAGAACCACTGCAACACGAGCTTGATACCTGAACAGGGAGCTTCCCACATGGTGCAGCAGACCTCTCCTGTCTTACCTGCTGCCTCCCTCAGCTGTGTACTTCAGTAGACCTGCCTGTTCTGCTTCCCACTCTGTCTCTGGTGAACTCTCACCACCCCACACCTGGGGCCTACCCCCCAGCTTGTATGCAGAAATAAATAAATCTTTAAAATACATCACTCTAGGTAAAAACTTAGCCTTTCAATACCCAAATCACATACCCAATTTTTTCATAGTCTTACAAGACCACTCAAGTCCCAAATGACATCTTCCTTGAAACTGAATTTTTTGTTTGTGTGTGTGTGTGTGTGTGTGTGTGTGTGTGTGTGTGTGATATTCAGAAAAAGACGAATGATATGAATCTTGCATTTTCTTACATATTTTTAATCTGGGATAGCCTTTACTTATCTCTGTAATCAGATGGTAAACCCAGCCGCTCCTTTAACATAGTACACACACTTTCAATAATTGTTGATTTGATGTATTAACTGGAAAGGAATAAAATGAGTATTTGACCTTATGTAGAATATAAAGGACTTTTTTGGCATATGTGGTAAATAAATGCATTCAAATATTTACCTTAAAGGTAACTGATTTATCAGGAGCTATCTTTAGTTGGATCAAATAAAATGATATACTTTGTGGATTAATATTATGAAAAAAGAAAGTCTTTTCTGTTCAGAGAAAAATAAATTGCCTTATAACTATAATTAGGGACAAATCAGAGACTAACGATGCATTATTTCTTGAGCTTTAACTGAGAGGCACCAAAAAATGGTTTTCTCAACTTTAAATGGTTTGCAAAACATTTCTATACTATATTCCATACACAGAAAATAATGGACACTGGGCCTGCTATTCAGAAAATTCAATATTTATTCTAAAATATGAATTGTTGAGTTATAGAAATATTATATACACTCCCAAAGAGCATAAAGCCTACTTCTTCTAATTAGTTTCTCTATGAAAGCCTTCCAGACAATTACAGTGTAATACCACCGGTCAATCTTCACGTGCTTTTCATTAAAGGTATAGTGTTGCTACCAGATGAATTGCTTCATATAAAAGCACTTACCACAAAGCCCTATAATGGAAGGTTAAGTGCTGTACTTAATTACTAATTTCTACCCTTATTACCTATACTTTGCAGTGCAGGCACTTTAAAAGAAAGCAAATATAGTCTGTTGGTTCCCGCTTCTCTGATTATAGGATTTTGTGGTAAAAGCATTAGTCTAGCTGTTCTTCTAATGAATAATAACAAAAAAACCTTTTAAAATAAAAAATAGTCATACCACAAATCAATATAAAAGATATATTGAACTTATACACTAAATCACTTTGCTCTAAAAACTTCAATCTAGCCCTTTAAATTTATATTCAACCTTCATGGGATTGTTGCACATTAAAGTCCAAGAGAAAATAGAATTTGAAAATTTCATGGCTTATTTCCTACCTCAGCATCAGACTGAAATTTACACAGAATGAATGATCAATGAAATACTGGGTGACAACAATGGGGACTCCCTGAGTTCCTAACATACTGATAATTAGCTTTTTATATGTATATACCAGAAGTTCTCACATTGCTCTGATTTTCTTGCTTATAGATTCTGTGTTTTACCCTTGCTTGTATTCTTCATAATAACTTCAACTTTGCTCTTCTTGGTTTATTAATATCATGTGGTGAAAGGAAACTTAGAATCTTTGAATATAAATGGTTACATCTACGATAGTTATTTCTATAAGATTTCCTCAATTATTTAAGTTGTAAATATATTTTATACTACATTTCTTATTCTAAGCATCCATCTAATAGATATGTAAGATATTACACATGCTAAACAAATATAATTTTAAGATATTTGTTAAGTTTATGAATATTGTCCTAATCTTAGTCACTAGCATTCAGATTAGTAGCATGCAACAAGGGAACAGGGATCATGTTTTTTTGAATTACAGCTAATGTATAGTACCTGATATGTGTACAACAAAAGGATTGTTAATTAGATAACATATGTTAAAATAATCAGGTAAATGTATTTTTTAAATCATAAACTAACCATATGCATTATTGCATTAGAAAGCTAGATTCTTATTATCTATGCTTGGGAAATGTACATTATGAATAATAATATAATAATGTCTATAGAGACTTTTAACTTAGTTTAACCCTGAATTTTCCAAATTCATTTATGAGTGGACTTCCTTTCTCTCCTCCAACACCCCAATAGGTTACCATTAGGCTTATTCAGAACAGGGTTTTTTTAAATACCAGATTTAAAAGTGTGATAAAAATAAAAAGCTAGTAAATTATGATAATTTGAAAAAACTAACCACTGAAACACTGTTGATAACATAATTTATCACTGTATATGTTCAGGTCTAATTTTCATAGAGGACAACATCCCATGGGCAGAGCCCAGAATTTATCCTACTTTATTAGCTTTCACAGTGTCCAGTGCAATGAATTCTCAGTAAATTGACTATTCAATATTTTAGTAAATTTGTCATTTTATTAATGTAATTCCAACGATACTGTTGTTATTATAAAATGCACATTTCTGCTAGGATTTTGTTACATGTAATAGGGATTAGCAGGGGCTGTGTAACATTCCATGCACATTTAAGTAATGATACTTTCACTCTTTCATCTTATTATAGGTGGTAAGAGAAAGTGTCTTTCATCATGATTATAAAATTGTAATAATTCCCCAGATATCAACTCAATAAATATTCATTGAGTACCATTTGCCGATATTATAATTGGCAGTGGACATATAATTAATGTGCATGCTTCTGAATTTTGACATAGAAAAGTCTAGTGCATTTAATACAGCAAATATTTGCAGAACAGTAGGTTTATAGAATAGGTTTGAAATGATGTTGCAAGATGTAAAACTTTATAAATCATAAATTGTCCAGAAGGCATCATAGACATTTCTTTTCATATATGAGTCAGTACCAATGAAAATTGATATCATTTAATAAGTTATTTCCATAAATTATTTTTTCAAGTAAGTAAGCTGCTATAATAGAGGGTTTTATATACTAATTTTGGTACAATCATTTTTGTTGCACAAAATGGAAATTTCTTTTTATATTCTTCATATGTGCTATATAACTTACTATCCAAAAACCAGTTCTACCTAAAAGGGTTAGAGAGAGGAAATAAGACTGATATTTTTAGTAATGTCTTTTGTACTAAAATATAGAGAGGACAATAATTGCAATAAAATACCTTAAACTTTTAATTTGCACTTTGCATAAAAAGTTTTTTTTTTAATGACTCTATATTCAATCACCAGTAACACTGGTTTAAGTTTCTGATCTACCGTCTTCGTTTCAATAATGTAGTACTGATAAAGTTGACTAACAATTAACAAGATGATTTTTATTTTATCAGTACTAGCTTATCATTCATTTTATAGACTATGAGTAATATTAACGTCACAGAATCCTCGTGAAATCCAATGGTAAATGACAGTGAAAATAACTTTCTTTCATTGACATATACTTGAATCTGCCGGGCTTACAGCACTAACTACATTCTTTTACTGTTTCTGTCTCTCCTCTGAACCTCCTGCCCCTTCCGTGACTTTCAACTACATATCACCATCAAAGGAGCTTTCCAGTCCCACTTTCCTATAGAAAAATATCTTACAGTATTCCTTCACTTAGTTTTAAATATTAACTTTGTTACTTTTGACAAAGCCTTTCCTTTGTTCAAATGCAAAGATTCAGTAAAAAGAGCTTTGACAAGTTATACATTTTATGTGTGCATTTTTCTGGTTTCCCTGATGTGCTGAATTTTGCAAACCAAATTGTGTGCCTTCAAGTTCTCCTATAAAACGCCATTTGCATATTGTATCAAGAACAGTTTAGGACATCATTACATCACATGACTCTAAAGTCCAATAAATACTTGCTGGTTTCTCAGAAAACCCTCAATTTGGTGAAACCGACACAAAACAGTGCTTTGTTTTCCAGTTTTTTTTTTTTTTTCATAAAATCTTCCCAAGATTCACATTCACTGGCTTACCTGCAGGGTAGCGCTCGATCACTGGCCAGCTGTCCACCTGTAAGGTGGCATTGCCACCACTCCTCGTGAAACGCACTACATGGTATTTCCCATCATTAATGATTGCATTGGACTCTTCAATGGCGATGTCATCTGTCCCAACATTAAATTTAACTCCAATTTTTCCTTGGTGCTGGAAGGTAGGAGGGGGGAAAAAAAGATTGTATTGAGTCATTCTGATCAGTCAGCATTCAACAAGAATTATATAGGGCATTGTTCAAGAGCACACTTTGCACAACAGCTGCTTTCCTCCAATCTTATTTATGAGAATTTCATGTAGCAAAGCAAGATTTTTGATATTTGTGTAAATATGAAATATTTCTCTCATGGATAATTGATATTCCAAAAGACATGTTCTCAAGAGAATTGAATTGCCTACTTCCCAGAGGTTGCCACGGAAGTGTACAATGACTGTGCGAAAAGACATCCTTTCATGTCTTTTAACATAGCTCCTTTAATCCTCAATTTTCATTTCACAATAAAAAAGGGTTGAAATTCTCTCTTTTAGTAACTGATGAAATCAGAGCAATAAAGTCTGTTTAGTGACAACTGACAAATGCTCACAATATAGAAAATAATTCTATATAATATGGGCACACAGACAGGCATTTAAAGAGTGCAGTTTCTTAGTATTATTCATATACACACACAAATTATCAAATGCTAAGAGCAGGGATTTACTCAATTTCTTATTTTACAGGTGATGAAGCTATGCACAGGAAGGTACAATGACTTGTTCAAGGTTACATAATTTAGTAGAGAGGTATAAGTGCTAGTATTCATTTTCCCTCCACTTTAGTTTATATTTAAGATAAGATGAAGTTAAGATAAGTTTATTTAAAATTTACTGCCTCTAAATTATGCAAAGCACTGTTACAAGTCATTCTAAGTGCAAAACTTACTGCTGTTAACTTTAGATTTCATAATACAAGGCAGTAGAAAAACATGCTTATGTCCTTCTCCTCTGAGCAGCATTCTCTAACAGCAGGACTGTCAACTCTACCGTGAATGTAGTTGATTTTTAAAGCATGTGGATTTTCCCTTAATCAGTACCAGAATAACTGCACTGCAGGCCATTGTCAGAGTCCATAACCTCAACTGTCTGCCAAACAGTTCAGAGAAAAAAATGGGGCAACAGAGGCTTAAAGGACATAGAGTTCATATATTTTTTTTGTAGAAATTCTAAATAAGAATATCAAAACCTGAAGATTTGAGCCATTTCTGCTTGGTCACTTGACAGACTCTCATTTAACTGGGCAACAAGACTATGGATGAGATTACACTGAGAGCTATTATAAAAAACCTATGTAAAGCTACATTACTTGTTGGGCCTCCCTGGTGGCGCAATGTGTTAGCGCAGCACTGCAGACCTCTCCTGTCTTGCCCGCTGCTCCCCTCAGCAGTGTATTTCAGTCGATCTGCCTGTTCTGCTTCCCACTCTGTCTCTGGTGAATCCTCTCACCACTCCACACCTCTGGCCTAAACACCAGCTTGTATGCATAAATAAATCTTTAAAAAAAAAAACTACATTACTTGAAGGGAATTATTGAAGATTTTATCTGGGACTTTGCCATTGTCCCCTTCATACAGTGTATGAGGAATCAGATAGTTCAAACATAGCAAGTGCATGAAGATATTATTACTTTAGAGAAGCCTATTGTTTTAGTATATCTTAATATTACAGACACGTTCTTTATTTCAGGATAGATCAAAAGAAATTAGTAAAGTTACTTCCTGTTCTTTCAGGAAGGCTATAGCAGATTATTTTCATCAAAGTCCTAACTATTTGACAGAGATTCAAATACTGTGAATAGACTAATCACAGTGCTACAGGTACAAAATATACTAAGTCTACTAATCTCTAGATTTTATTGCAACATAAAATGTAAAATGCTTATTTTCTGAGATACCGATATCCCCAGATTTTGTGGATTGATTTATTGTACCATAGCAAAACAAACAATTAAGAAACAATGAGGGTTGGTGATGCTTGCAGAGCAATTGAATTTTAAACGATGCCCATCGTTCTCTGTATATGGTGATTTGGTCTTCAACTTTCAGTATCTTTGGTATCTCATGTATTCAAACTACAGTTAGCCATAAGAGAATTTGATACTAACAAAATAGGCTGAAACAACAGGCTCTACCTTAATTCAGACATTATTTAACCCACTACAAGTTGCATCAAGTTTTTGAGAAAAAACTTTAAACATCAATGATAATCAACGGTTCTTTTTCCCTGAAAACAAACATTTTTGTTAAAAATACACACTAATCACAAAATATTAACATCAACTGTATTTAGAATAACAATATTTATGATTCTATTAAGAAGTTGCAAATATTCTCAATACACAACCCACATGTTGACAGACTAGCAAGTCATTTCAATTATATAAACAATAAAACTTGCTAAACTTTCTTGCCAATGGATAATTACAATTTAAAATAATCCATTTCAAATTCTTATTCTCCGGGATTGAATGTGATTGTCTCCGGCAAATTCTCATGAATATTGCATTAGCAAAGCTAGCAGTAATTTCACTGGACAAGTACTGATCTTTCAGCACCGTATCTTCCTTGAAATGGATAACTGGCTCATATCATAATTTCAAAAATCTATTATGAGAATATCAGTAACGAGGCATTTATAATTTAATGAAGTTTTTCCATGGATTCATTAAATAAATAGTGACACAGGTAATTATTGATTTTTTCGCAAAAGCTCATTTCTGCATAAAGATGGTATTATTAAACCAAGTTAAAAGGAAACATAATGAAAGATGACACTGGAAGGGACCTGCAAGTTCTAGCAAGCACCACGATTTAATGCACTGTTGAATTCCCTCTGCAATCACATATCCATGTGAAAAATATTTGTTTTAACCAATATCAAGATTTAATTGTGTACTCGGTATCTTAGACATACTTTAAGATGTCGGTATGTTATAGGGTGCAGATATATTTCAGTCTATCTGCAAATGAAATAGATAACACAGAACATACATATATAAGGATTTAGCCTGTATATAGCATTTACATATGTGCACTGCTTTTTATCACTTATTCGGGGGTTGCTGTGTAGAAGGAAATATGGTTGTCACAACTATACCTAGGAAAATAGGGCACAAAAACTGAAAAATTGTTTTCTATATTTTTTCAATTATTTGTTTCACCATAGTCTCAGAGTGTATCACCAAACATTCTGGATACGTGTGTAGCACAGGATGGCTTGGGAATCAGCAGGGAGGTTTGCTTATGGTCTGCAAGACTGCCATGCACAGTGACACAGTTCTAAACTCCAGGGCCCTGCACTGGACAGGACTTGACAATGTGTTAAAATGCATTCCACGCTTGTGCCTGTTTCAAATCATGGTCCACTGGTTCCATGATCCAATTTTATATCCTCAACTGAAATCGGAGTCAGGTTGAATGCTACATTTTCCAGCTCTAGAGGCTAATCCTCACCAGAGAACAGAGGCTTTCAGGCTTGAGGGGGGCTCTGTGGATGGACAAACACTGATTAATGTGCCAAGAGTCATCTGTTCTCTCAGTTTAAAATAAACACACAGATTTAGATAACTGCTAATTTAACCCAAGTATATTTCCAAAGGAATGACTTAGGCCTTGCTGGTAGAGATTTTGTTTAACCAATCTACATGGTCCCTCATGTTCAAGAAGTTGTGGTCTGGTAATTTTAACCTGCTACTTAGCTGAAAATTCAACATTCCCGCAAAAGAAAAAAAAAAAAAGAAACAAATTCACACTAGATCAAAAATAAGAAGCTACTGTTGGGGCCTCCCTGGTGGTGCAACACGTTAAGTGCAACACTATGAAGCGATCCAGAGCCACTGCAGCACAAGCTCGATACCCTCCTGGGGAGATTCCCACATGGTGCAGCAGACCTCTCCTGCCTTGCTTGCTGCTCCCCTCAGCAGTGTGCTTCAGTCGATCTGCCTGTTCTGCTCCCCACTCTGTCTCTGGTGAATCCTCTCACCACCTCACACCTCTGGCCTACACCCCAGCGTGTATGCATAAATAAATCTTTAAAAAAAAAAGAAGCCACCGTTATCTTCCACTTTCCCTACTGAATAATACTTTATTTTTATTCATTTAGCTAATAGATAAGATTCAAATATGTAATACACACTTCGCATGTTGCTAAGTATGTAGACAATACAAACATGTAAAGTGTATCCCCTTTCACGGAGTTTTCAATCAAATTGGGAGATAAATCATGCATACAAATATTCGCCCCCCCTGAAAAAGAGTTGAGAGAGCAGCAGAGAGGAACACAGTGGAAGAGGGTTCTTAAGGACCTCCAGCCATGCATCAGAAGCAAGCCAGCATTTGGACAGTTTTAATACAGTTATTGATTCAAAAATACTAAGAAATACAGAAGATAAGTTGTTTCCCCTTTCTCTTTCCAGGCCTTACATACAAGAGTGCTCACTGGGTGCTGGGCATCGAGGTACCCAGGATAGACACATTTACCTAAAATTCCTCTTTAACCTGAAAGGGAGTAATATTTTCCTTATCTGCTCAGAGTTTAAATAATGTACCCCAAATCATACAGTTAGTAAAAAGGCACTTGGACATGAGCAAGTGGAAGGTGCTATCTATACAAGACTGATTTTAGTTGTGTCTCTGGTTCAAGAAAAGTTCTTGCAACCAGGAGTAGGGTTAGGTGCAAAGTTCATCTTCCACAAGAACTGTGACTTCCACAGCATCACACAACAAGAAACCAGGAGTGGGTCAGATCCAGGAGAAGACAAACTCAGAAAGTCCTCATTTAAAGGTAAAGCAATCTAAAAGCTATTTCTAAAAACTTTCCTATCAAATTGTTATCAAAGGTAGTAAATCTTTTTTAATATACTCTAATTCTACAGAATGCTGTAGCTCCTTTGAGTCCATGAAACTATATCTGACAGTGATATTACCCTTTTCGAAGCTTATAATTATAATTATCTCTCTATTCTCTGAGTTTCAAAAAAAAATTTTCCAGTCCATGACGGTCCTTCACACAATGTTTTATATGTTAGTTTTTATGCACCTACTTTAAGTCCTCAACTGTAAAGGAAGAGCTTAAGGTTTAAAAAAACAACACTGGCTTATTACTCATTGCTCGTAGCAGGCTACCTCAACATTTATAATTATCCAAACTCTTTCACATACAATTTTCTTTTTTAATCGAGATGTAATCCTCATGTCATAAAATTTGCCCTTTTAAAATGTACACCTCAATGGTTTTAGTATATTCGTAAGATTGTGCAACCATCACCACTGTTTAATTCTAGAACGTTTTCGTTACATGGCAATTTTCTTGTGTTGAGATAATGCAGATAAAGTTCTTAGCACACAAAATGACTACTCAGAACCTGTGAGCTATATTGTTATTACTATTATTTATTATTATTCTTACAACTGCAAAACAATGTTTTGCTTCATAGTTGGTTGATGGAAGTTAATTAAAATAATGCTTGGATTATAGAGCCATTCCAGTTTATTTAGAACACTTAATATCTCATTGATAGTTTGTGAAACAGCTTATGTATTTTATGAATGAATATATAAAGCACAGAAAGACTTTGAGGTGTGATTAAAGTCAGAATATCTACTATTTGACTTAAGAGAGGACATTCTAAAATTTATGTTCACCTATAGGAAAGGCTGTCCTGCCATTGGCCATACTGAAGCAAAAACCATTTAATTACTCAACCTTTATGTCCACTCCCATCCCATACTACTACTGTTCTATGCAAAACTTAAGTGAATACCTACGCAGTTAGCACAGAAAACAAAATTAGAAAAGGAAACACAGTTTATGTTTTTAAATACAACAAAGTCATCTAAATTTATTTTTGCGTTTCAGAGTTTTTCAAAAGTTGTAAAATAGATTAACTAGAATTTGATGGTCTTATTTAAGTGAAGAGTTCTTCATTTGGGGAAAGGAAAGGGCACATCATAAGAAGTCAATGTTGCAGAGTAACCTCGAAGGCTTTTTGAGAACCACGTGTGCTTTCCTGAGAAATTCTAATCCTTCTGGTAGGGATGGGAGAACTTAGCAGTATGGACTAGAACCATTGTCTTGCCAGATACATAGGACTTGATGGTGCTAAGTGAAAAGAAGGGTCACTTTATTCTTCTCTTGAGGATGGAGAGACCCTGAGTTCTGGCAATAACACCAAATCTTTAATTCTATCAGTTCCTCATATTATCTCTGCTTAGATAAAATCAAATCAAAATTTAAAACAATGTTGGGGTGAAATTATCTCACTAAATGACTGGGTGATATATTTTTGAAAGGGACAATAACCCTAATGTTGATATTTTGAGATCATCTTTATTTTGTTTCGCCAGGTTAGCCAATACTAGATTAGCTTGAAGCATTATGAAGTTTTCTAGTGTGGCCATGGGTTCAGAGATAGCATCAAGTCTTTTTCATGGTACTTTCCCATGGTTCAAACATCCTGTCTCTGCATGATACCATGACTGCTGTAGAATGAAATTACATTAGCAAATCTTCTTGGAAAGCAGATCCATCTCAATGAGATCATCTTTTCTGTATTCCTATCCACTGAGATAGAAAATGCCATGAATAGAAATATTCATGTTTAAATGTGTCCTTATTTAGAAAGAAGCATATTGTTTCATTAAACTTTTTTTCCTGAACTAATCAAAAAGAAAAAAATCAAAGAGAGTAACAAAAAATGTGAATTGACCAGTGATTTATGTAAAATTATACATTTTTCACAGATAAATCGCTAGTTTTAATATTTAGCCCAAAGACCTCAACATCACGATAAATTCCTCTGGATGCTGCATGGAGATCTAAGATCTACACCAATTTAAGTTAAATCTGTTCAAAGTGCATTGAGATGATCAGATATGGTTGGATTTTTTTTTTTTTTACGTTTTAGATTTGTTTTACTTTGTTGCTTTAAAAGCCCCAGAAACTATAGACAGTAAAAGGACAATCAGCTTTATCAATTCTTCTAAGTTATTGATATTTCTACATAAAAAAAGTTTTCTATAAAAGAGGCTAAGGATTATTTGTGGATTTCATTTACTTTTTGTATCCCAGGACCATCTTTTTTTGTGAGCGTTCACTGTATAAATTGTAGTCTGACTCTAATGCTCCAGATCTTCTTGGCACAGAGCACACATTTTTCAGACAAATAGACAAAATATCTTGGATGGTGATTTTATGCTCTTACACAGTAAATGTTATCTTACTAACTATATTGCAAGTTAAACAAAATTAGTCACTATATTTTAAAAATCTTTAAAAATAAAAGCTTATGAAAAGGTAAATGCAATTGTTTTAAGCACCTCTGTTTATGAATGCTAAGTATATGAAAATGAAAAGTATAATTTGGAAGGGATATCATTTTTTATGATTATTTTTGTAAATCATGACTTGCAGGCAGCAAACAAATAGCAAATGTGTTTGATGCACTAACTTCTTAAGTATGCTATCTTAGTTTTCACAAAACTCAAGCAGAGCCCTAACTTGAAATGCATTCCAAGATAAAAGCTGACATTGCTACCTTTCTCCTTTTCTTTTTTATTGACTTCTAGTCCAGGACCACCAGTTTGATATCCTTTAAAAAATCAAATGTGTGCAGATGGGCAGAGAAATACATTCACCAAAGACTATTTTCTATTGAATCAGCAAGGCTCTATTATTCCCAGTGTGGTAAGTAATAATTTCTGCAGCCATCAAAAATAAATCTACGTTTATGAGTGTAATTTTGGCACAACAGAGTTTTCAGAAGGGAATATAGAATATCTGAGGCTGAAGTTCTGATGTTATAACCTTTCTTCATCTTAATAAAACAATAACACTATCACAAAAATAATGTCAAGATATGTTTATCAAATATCTATTAGGTACAGTGTATTTCTTAAAACACTGTACCATTCTTTTTTAAAGCTCAAAATTCTAAAAAAATATATTTGTTGGCTGTATTTATATACAATTACTTCTTGCATAGAAGTCTTGTATATGTTGCATAGATTTGTATGTCTTGTATAAATTGCACAGATTTCTTGTATATGTTACTCTAAAAATTTGGAAATACCACACATGAATTTAGGCCTCAATTACATTCATTCACTCACTCATTCATCCAACAAATAAATACATTTTCACTACATTCCTGATAACTACTAAGTTCTGGATAAATAATGGTTAACAAATGAGACAGCATCACTATGGTTCTAAAGCTTAAGTCTTTCCTTATTTATATACTATAATTTATATTAGCATATAAAGTATGCTAAATGTCAAGAAGGAAAGAGCGGGGTGTTATGGGAGGTATTGCGTGATTAAAGAAAACCAATCTGAGGAACTGAAAATGAGAAGAAATCAACAGTGAGCAGAAGAGTTTTTCAGGCAGAGGAAACAATATGTGCGCAGGCCCAGAGGAAGGGAAACAGATATGTTTAAAGACAGATGGTGTAATGTACAAATGCAGACTCAGATATAAATAAATGCACTCTTTACAGAGATAGAGATATGTAAATTATATATGAACATATGTAGATATTATCCAGAAAATTTCTCTCAGAGATAAAACTAGGTTATGGAATTATGTACAAAAGACCTAAAAGTATGTCATCTGTACAAATAAAGCAACTGGAAAATAGATAGCTTAATCAATTTTTTTAAAAATCTTCCAACCTAAGAATGGAAAATTGTTGATATACAAGTAGAAACTAGCAGTATGAATCTTGACATTCATCTAATTCTTTGTTCCTAAGTTTCATTCATCAATGTACTTTATGAAATGTAATATATAAAAACTTTCTGAATCAACAGGGACACGCCACATTTTCCAAAAGTCATTTACTGCTCCAATGTCAAAAAATGATTCATCATTCGATGCTTGTGTTTCAAAGCTAATGCAACAGATTTAGTTTCTTTGTGGGGTGGAATGTCTTGTTAACTTTTTTCTCCAGAGGGTTCTTTAATCGCAAGTTGTAGCAAGAGTTTGCCTTATACTTTCCACCTCAGAAATGCTGTTTGAAAACACTTGAATATTTTTTAAATACACTCCACAAATTATTTAAAGAAAGAAAAGTTTTCAACTTTGACCCTTTTATTTCCCTCTTTGCCACACTAGAAAATGACCAAGGTTTACAAGGTTTACTGTCCATGTCCCTAGAATGTATACTGTTTTCCAGGCAGTGACCAACTGATTTCAAACAAGCAGAAGGGTTCTTAATCCAATTTTCCTTTTGGAAAAACTTCAAATAAATCAAGTCAAAATATGAATTTTTCCTGCAATGTGGCAATATGCAAGAATTCCGAGGCTATACAGGGTGCTCAAATACTAATAGTTCATCAATATTTTGAACTTGAAATGAATAAATACTTCTTACTAACTTCAGATAATTCAGATAAATTAACCCAATAATTGATCTCCTATATTTTGTTTGGGGAAAAAGAAACTTGAGAACTAGTGTGGAGGTAGGCATTCAAAATGCTGAGCAAAAGGATACTGCTGATTTTTAACAACATTTCATTATGAAGCAAAAACCTTCTAAGGCACAAAAGAAATTCAAAGATCCTTGCAATAGTTAAGAAACTTGTGCCTTATAAGAAGGCCATGTCTCATTTGATCAGCAGTATTATTCTACAGTGGACTTTTGGTTACATGTAAAAAATCGTTAATTATTAAATATCATAGCAAGAGTAATATTCTGTGATGTAATATTCAACTTACACTATTCACTTGAATTATGGCCAGAGCAGATTTTCTCACACTTCAGGAGTCTTGGGGAAAAAAAATGGAAGAACACGCCCCTTAAGTATAATTAAAATTCTGGATGTCACGAGATGCTCATAGACTTTTTAATGCATGAGCACACTGAGAAGTGGCCAGTGTGTTATCTCTCTCCCTTCTTGTCTGCTTCCCGATTTTCCTCTAGTATTCCCTAATAGTTCTACCCTCCTCTAACAGATTTGGCTATAGTTTATCAATAGAGATAAACCTAGTACTTAAAAACAAAATACTAATGTCTTTCCAGCAGATAAAGTCTTCCAAAATTTTATAATCAATAATCAAATAAATGTAGATATGAATTTTGTAAATAATGTGTTACAGCAAAAAAAAAAAAAAAAAAAAAAAAAAAAAAAAAAAAAAAAAAAAAAAAAAAAAAAAAAAAAAAAAAAAAAAAAAAAAAAAAAAAAAAAAAAAAAAAAAAAAAAAGCACTGTCTTGGTGGTGGTAATTTTATGGGGATTACACCTGAGAGGAGAATGAGCTACAATGTAAAAAGCATATAAATAAATTTTAAAAAAGCCTTCATTTTACAGATGAGGAAACTGAGTCATAAAGATATTTTATCACTTGCCCAAAGTCACTATAGTAATTAGTTGAAGAATGAGGACTTGGATGTCTTTAGCTTAACTATGACTATACTACATTAACTTTGAAAAAACAATGTTCTTAGAAATAGATAATTCCCAAAGGGAATGAATCTGTTTCAGAATGCAGAAAATAATAGACAATCATCCTAACTTAATATTATAAAATTAGGACTTTCTTGCATAAAAGTCAGTGAAATGTGGTACTCATATATACAAATCCACAAAATAGATGTTAATCTGTGCTATGATCATAATTGCAAAAATCCTCATCAATACATAGCCTGCCTGTTTTTAAAAGTATACAAATGAATGAATTACTGATAAGTGGCTGCTGAATGCTGTGTCACTTATAATGCTCAGTGAGTATGTGATACTTTATATAATAACTGATTATTTTACAATTCTGAGGTACTATTATTATGCTCATTTTACAGATGAGGAAACATGGCCCAAAGTTACATAATCTCTAAAAGTAAACCAGTGTCTCAAGCTGGTCCTTTTCTACTTGAGAAGCCATGTATGACCTGGCTGGGTGAATACCAAGAATGCCATAACATGTCAAAATTAGGTGATCTATTAATACTTATCATTAAGACAAATGAGGAAAAATAATATAGATGATTAACACAGATTCTATAAAGATAACTGGTGAATCTAATATTATTATTGATTTTTAAAATGTTAATTTAGTAAACTAGAAATAGGAGACTATTTCTTAGCATGATAAAGTGAATTCTAAAACCAACTTCCAACATCATGATTAACACTAAACCATCCCCATTAGTAAGTCTTTTTTTTATATTGTCACCATTTTACTTTAGCTTTGTTTTTGAAATGTCAATCAATATAGTATGACAGGAAATTAAACAGTAGTTTAATTTATTGGGAAAAAAAGCAGAAAACAGATACACACTGCTTGCTACTAAAATGAAACCATTTAGCATCCAATGTTGGAAGCAAAAATAGGCATTTTAAATAGCATTAAGTTTCCAGCCTTCAGAAAACTATTCTTAGCATGAAATTAACAAACATAAATGCAAACTAGCAGAAAGAGATATTAAACAAACAATTGCACTTATAGTAGCATCTGAAAGAATTAAATATCTAAAAATAAATTTAACCAAGACAGTGGAAAACCTGTACACTGAAAATGCTAAGACATTGTTGAAGAACTAGAAGACAAGGAAATGAGTAGATAATTCATACTCATGTATTAGAATTAACATTGTTAAAACAGTCAATTTATTTAAACAACATACCGATTTAATATAATGATTAACAGATTTCTAATGACATTTTTCACAGAAATAGGACAAAAATCATAAAAATTGTATGGTAGAAGCAAAGGTCCTAAGTAACCAAAATAATCAGTGCTGAGAAATATGGGACAAAAATGAAGCTATCACATTCGCCAACTACAACAATGAACTTATAACAAAGCAGCTGAGAGTATACAATAGAATAAGAAAATGACTTTAATAAATGGTGCTGGGAAAATAGGTGAGTCACATGAGAAAGAATGAAACCAAATGACTATCTTACAACATACATCAAAAGTTAGCTCAAAATAGAATAAAGACTTAAATATGACATGGAAACATAAAATATATAGAAGAAAACATAGATCGTAAACTATTTAACATTGGCCTTAGCCATTTCCTTGCGAATTTGCCTCCAAAGGTAAGGAAGACAAAAAAAAAACAAAAAAAAAAAAAACACTTAATGAATGGGTGAAGATATTTGCAAATCATATATTTGACAAAGGTTTATCATTCAAAATATATAAAGAATTCATACAAATCAACAACAGAAACAAAACAAACAACCTAAAGAAAAATTGGGCATACTCTGATAGATACATCTCCATTGAGGACATTCAGATGAACAGGCACATAAAATGATGTTCACCATCACTTATTACTAGGGAAATGCCAATCAAAACCACAACAATAAATCATCTCACACCTGTGAGAATAGCTATTATCAAAGAGACTAGAAACAAGTGCATTTCTTGTCTAATTAAATTTGTGACTAAACAAATGAACTCTTTGGTCTTAATTTCCTTATTAACTCAACTTCATTTTATAGACTGTCCTATTCTTTCTCACTTTTTTCCACATAATATTCTCAATATTCATATAAATTGACATATTTTAATTCATAACTGTCCAATCTGTGTTAATTACTGTTTAGCAAAAGTGGAAAGTTTAGAGGAAAAACCAGAGGCATTTCTCTAACCTCAAGACAGAATACTCTTCCTGTTTGCTTTGAGATTTAATGGTTTCTTTATTCTTATAAAGAAAAAGAACAGAAACAAGGAAAGCAAAAGAAAACAAACAAAAGAATCTGGCATCTAGTAGGATGCTGAGGTAGTTTGATAATTCCTATAATAGAGAGTGGTGGAGACAGTGTATTTGTAGCTGATGTTTTCATCAACATTGTAGTTACACTCATTTTGGTTGAATTCAGGAGATTATACTGAGATGGCATAAATGTAACCAGGGAGCACTCTTTCACTTTCATTTGTTTTCATTTTCATTATTGGTGATACACAAAATGATATTTACTGAGTTAAAGACAGTCTAGAACACAAAACAATAGTTTCTGCATGATTAGATTGACAATGGTTTTTGTTTATATGCAATTATACCTCTGTGATTTTGATGCAGTTAATACAACACACCTATATTCACTATGTTAGGGAAAACTGGGTTAAGCATAAGGAGATGGTAAGGCCATTTGGGAGTTTCTTAACCATTGTTTCAAGCTAAGGTAGATAAATAATAAAAGCAACAAGGAGGATACACAGAAAAGCAGTAATTCTTACTGAGAGAACACCACACTTGCCTCCCCACTTAATAATAATGTGGAGGAAACAGACCTCATAATTTGTATAAACTTCAGTGTAAAAGAGTCTAATTCTTTTTCCAATTTTACATGGTGTGTGTGTGTGTGTGTGTGTGTGTGTGTGTGTGTGTGCACGTGCATTCGCGAGAGTGCACATGGTCACAAAATAATGCCTTAGATAATGAAAAAAAAATGATAGAAGGTGTTATCTGAATGAAGTAACCAGTTTTAGCATCTCTTTTTCTCTTGTTTCACCATTACTGGATAACAATGGTCACCGAGAATTCAACAATATAGCTGAGTGAATAATTTCCCCCTAGGTTTTAATTTAGTTTATACAATATGCATGGATTCCTTCACAGCACCAGTTATAAAAAAAATTCTATTGTTCCCCTACTGATAGTTTAAGAGAATGCCCATAAACTGGATTTCCTTTTAAAATAAAAACTCCATTATAGGTACAATGTTTTATTTCCATATTAGTTTCTCAGATTATTTAAAACTTTAAGCTGCAAACAACTGTTCATTTTGGAGACCATAAATACAGGAAATTTATGAGATTTCTCTTGATTCACTATTTTAGATGGCCCCATGATATGCCAGGAGGCAACTGGAGGAAAAAATGAGGGGGAGTTTTGTCAAAGACGCTTCAAATACTGAAAATAAAAGAACAAAAATCTTAGAACTGAGAAGAGGTCTTAGGTTCCAACTTTCTCCTGATGCAGAAGTTGTGCTAAAATATCTCTGACAAAGGATACAAGTTCTCCTCGAAATCTGTCAGTGATGTTACTACTTTTCAAAGCAATCTATTCATTTTTGAAAAACAACAACAAACCTTTGAATTGAAAGGTCCCACTCTTTTTTATGCATCTACAGTATGGATCAGTGTAAGTTACCAGGCCCCCTTTCCTATATGACAACACTTCACCTTTTAAAAAGTTACCTAGTCCGCTTTCTTTTACTCTCAATTCAAGTTTTCTCCTGGAGAATCATTTTCCAGCCTTTAACTATCAATCATTAACAGGGATTTTCTAATCTTTCACACTTCAGATATCCATTTACTAATAAATTTAGATTCTACGGGACCTTATTAACACAATACACAGATTTAACTGCAACACATAATATGGATACTAAGTATTGTACTATCTTCCTTAACTAAGTCATTATTCTTTCATCAATATTGACTTCTTTTTTTAAGACTTATTTATTTATGCATACAAGAGCTGGGGTGCAGTCTAGAAGTGTGAGGGTGGTGAGAGGCCTCACCAGAGACAGAGTGGGGAGCAGAACAGGCAGACAGAATGAAACACACTACTGAGGTGAGCAGTGGACCAGACAGGAGAGCTCTGCTGCGCCATGTGGGAAGCTCCCTGGCTGGGAATCGAACTTATTCTGCACTGGCTGTGGATAGCTTCATAGAGCTTAAACTGAAGCCCTTGCGCCAGCAGGGAGGCCCTTGACTGTTCTTTTATAATAGTCACACTCACTAGCTGCTGATCTGAGCTTCAGTAAACTAAAATTCTCAGATCTTTGCACACTGTTCATTAGCAAGATATCTTCCCTGTATTTATTTTCATGGATTTGGAAATGCAATTATAAGAATTTAACCACCCCCTCTGTTTCTTCCATCTGTGTTGTTTTTGCTCAGATCTTTTTCTCAATCCAAAACACGAGTTGTCTGAAAACACTAACACTTATTTATCTTGGACTGAAACTTATCAGCTCCACATTACCCTCTCCAGTGTATCATTCTGATTGATGGAGATGATCAAATCTAGACAGGAGTCAAACAAACCAACTTTCTTCACCTATCTTTTACATTCTTTCACCGGAACAGATCACTTCTTTGTTCATCCTTTTCCAGAAAACAAAAACAAACACATGTTACAAAAGACTCTGCTTATCCTGACTTTAGTCTTGATGAGTCCACACTTTCTGACCCCAGAAGAACCGGGGAATAGACCAGAGGGTGGTGAGAGGATTCACCAGAGACAGAGTGGGGAGCAGAATAGGCAGATCAACTGAAGTACACTGCTGAGGGGAGCAGCAGGAGAGGCAGAAGAGGTCTGCTGCTCATTGTGGGAATCTCCCTGGCTGGGGATTGAACTCATGCTGCAGTGGCTGTGGATAGCTTCATAGTGCTGAGACTTAACTCGTTGTGCCATCAGGAAGGCCCTGACTCAGCAATTTTTCTCATAATCATTTTTGAGGTTGCAGGTGTCTTCTAAACACCCTCTTAAAATATTTTGAGCTGTGAGATCTTCTATGGAGACAGAATCTTGCGTGGCTTTAAAAGCTGTGTCATGACATTGAGGATCTCCCTGGTGGCACAGTGGATTAAGTGCAATGCTGTGGAGATGTCAGCGGCTGTGGTGAGAGTTCTATGCCCGGCTGGTGAGATTCCCACATGGCGCAGCAGACCTCTCCTGCCTCGCCCGCTGCTCCCCTCAGCAGTGTATCTCGGTAGATCTGCCTGTTCTGCTCCCCACTCTGTCTCTGGTGAACCTTCTCACCGCCCCACACCTCTGACCTGCACCCCAGCTTGTATGCAAAAATAAATAAATCTTAAAAAAAAAAGAGCTTTGTCATGACATTGACATGTAACAGAGAATTAACATTGAATGTGCCTGAAGGTGTATCCCAAGCCAATTTGGGACAAACCATTGTCTCCACTAGTAAAACTGAGAAGAAATATATTTGCCTAAGAGATCTGGCAATAATTATATGAGCTTTTACAAAAGTGCTGTTTAAAATAATGCCTTGGTACTCAATAAATATAAACTATTATACCAAGAATGAAATTACTATAAACTATTACACCAAAAATGAAATTACTATCAAAATAAATCGTAAATCATCTTTTTCTTTGTTTTTTGTAACATGACATATTCAGTTGACTGCACCATTTAAGTTGCCAATAATCGGAATGTGCTTCCCCTGTCATGCTCCCGATGCCTCAGCACATGGCAGACAATCAACATTTTTTTTTTTTTAACGAATCAGTGTTTCCTTTTCACTATTGCTTTCATTCATGGAAGTTTCGAAATTACCAAAAGTGGATAATCAGAACTTGCCTTTTTCTGTGCTATAATCCAATGACCATGACTCTACCTATACAAGTGATGTAACCCTAAGGCCCTCAACTCTCTTTGTCTCTGATGCTCATTTGAAAAGTGAGGCATCAGGAGAAGGATATAATTTGTATCAGATCCTGTCTGACATTAGTTTCCTTTCCTTCTACGGAATTCCTAAATTTGGGGAATCATTACAGCGAAATGATTTTCAGTGGAAATTAATCATTTCAATTGGTCAGTTAATCATTGGTATCTCTATGCATGCAGGGACTATATAGCTGTTATTGAGAATAGAAAACAAGCTCAAGGTCTGTGTTTCCCTGCTTTATTGGCCTATCAATGGAAGGCATTTATCAACTGACTTCTAATTTTTTTTCCTGAATGATGTACCATTGTTTTACATCTGACTTTTTAATTTAATGACGAAAAACAGACCCCAGAACAGGAGAAAACATTTGTAAAACACATATCTAAGACATTATTTTTATCCAAAGTATAAAATAAAATATTTAAAACTCATCAATATGAAAACAAACCACTAGATTAAAAAATTAGGTTGAAGATGACCTGAATAGAAATATCACCAAAACAGACACACAGATGGCATATAAATAAATAAAAATATGTTCCACATCATATGTCATTAGGTACTACAAATTCAAATACCAATGAGATGCTACTACATATTTAATCAAATTGTAAAAATCCAAAACATTGACAACAAATCCCAGCAAACATGTTTAACATGATCCAGCAATTGTGCTCTTAGGTATTTAAAAAAAGTAAGCTGAAAAGTTATGCCCACCAAAACCTAGCATCCTGTAAACATGGATCTTTACAGCAGCTTTATTCATAATTGCCCAAATTCAGAAGCAACCAAGATGCCCTTTAGTAGGTGAATGAATAAACTGATGCATCTAGACAACATATTATCATTCAGCGCTAAAAAGAAATGAGCTATTGTAAGAAAAATGAGTTAAAATCAGGCTATTTTTTTGCCTTCTATAAAACAGCCCATAATTAGAAATGCTATGTTTGCCACCACCCCGAAATCAAGCAAAAAAGAGATGTCCTTTTATTTGCAACAATATATCAGTTGTGTGGCTATGGGCACTTAGTGTAAAGGGGGGTAGGCAGAGGAGTTGCTGTGTTTGTCTCAGTGTTGGAGTATCTTGCTCTGTCTTCCTGTGTATATGGTCCCCTGTCTCAGCATTAAAGGATTGCAAAATCCACCTAAGGCTCCAAAATACTATTTTTGTCTGCAAGAACTGACAATGAATCTACCCAGCCTGGGATGGTTGCACAACAGCTATCAAGTCGTGACAGGACACTGAGGACTCTTAAATGTGTATTACTAAGTGAAAGAAACCAATCTGAAAAGGCACCATACCATTAGATCAAAACTATATGACATTCTGGGAAAGGCAAAAATTAGGAGACACTAAAAGGATCAATGTTTGCCATAAACTGGGGATGGAATGATGAATAGGCAGTGAAACTTCTATGTGAGATATAAATACATGTATGTCAGTACATATTTGTCAAAACCCATAAATGTACAACACCAGCATCCACCCTAAGGTAAAGTATGGACTTTGAGTGAAAATGAATTTGTCAATGTAGTTTTATCAATTATAACAAATATATTCCACTATAGTAGGAAATCTTTGCAATGGGAAAGGCTATGCATGTGTAGCAGGCAAAGGAGATAAGGGCAACCTCTGCACCTTTCATTCACCTTTTGATGTGAAGCTAAAATTGCTTTAAATAAAGTCTATTGTTGCAAAAAATTTGATTCACACACACACACACACACACACACACAAACACATCTCACAAAGAAAACTGACCAAAAAAAAAAAAAAAAGTACTATAGAACCACAGAAAAACAAATTTCTGAGTGTATCCATAAATTCACTTAAGCTGAGCTAATACCAACAAAAATCAATATTCCTTGAGTACTAACTCTCATCCTGGCAAGGTCAAAGCAATTTATCTGCACTTTTTCATATAATTCCTACAACCCAGTAATAAAGTACCATTATTATTTCCATTTTCTTATGGCTCAAGACTTACAATGGTGAATAATTTTCTCAAGCGTACACAACTAGTGTAGTTAACCACCATATACACTACTGTTCTTAAATAAAAAGGAGAAATAGGACAGACAATTGTGACAGGAAAAACAAACCAGGTGGGAGGTGTCAGATTCTTTTCTGGAAATTTTATAATCTATGATAATTTCGTATTTTATTTTACCTAATGTTCTTTCAAAAGTCAATATGAACAGGGGTGCTAGTCTTCTGGTTACATCAGAAGTATATACAAATTATATTTACATTTCAAGTATAAGTAGTCTATCTTATTAAGAAGACTCATTAAGGAGAAATAGTTTCTCATAGCGTCAGTCTTATGGCTCATCAACACATCTCCTATATTTTATACTAATACTCATTAGATTTCTTGCCTAATTGATTTTTTAACCTTTAAGTATATGCCTGAAGAAATACTCTGAAATTCTTCTAAGGCCCAACCACTCTTTTAATTATGACCAACATTTTTTCATACAAGACAAACACACTCCAGGCTAGAGGGATAATTGCTTACACCTCTTGATGGGGTACTGTAAAAAGCTATGTAATTTTTGTAGATCTTTCACTGGCTTGACTACAGCAATTGAAGTTTATTGGAAAGATTTATGACAGGGTCTTATGTGTTCTATTAAATGACTTTGGGAAGCTGGGAAAAATCAGTGGAGTTAAAGTTATTATCTGATCCCCCAGGGGTAATCAATGATACAACCTGACTTTTTAAGTCAGCATAAGACATAACCGACTATCAATTAAAGACTTTTTCTGTGTTTGGGGAAGAATGTAGAAAAAATAGAGATTGCAACAAAAAGAAATCATACATTCCAACATGAAAGTCAAAGATTAGACCTTAAAAGCTTTCCCAACTATCTCGAGATTTTAGTGGGTCAAATATACTGGAGAAGGACACCCCAACAGATACTCAAATTAAAGTAACCAAAATTTCTTTGCAAATCTAAAAGTGAAGAGCATGAATACCTACAGATGTGGTGCTTTAATAAAACAAGGAAAACTTCTGCTTCTTAATTATATCTCCTTTTAAAAAAAAATAGGCAAAATATTCCTCCCACAACCCACCTACTTGAGGCTGACATTTTAAATATTTTCAGGCCAGCTGAATTAACAACTTGAAATATTTTGTAGTGTGAGTGTGACAGCCCTTTTTCAAATACAGTACTATAGTAATTCCATTAATGAAAGTTGGCTTTTCTGAAATATTTCTGACGTGTGGCTATTTTCTCCCTGACATGCATCATTATAAAAACACTTAAATATTCCTGTACCTTTCGGGTATCTAATGGGGAGAAGCAGTGGGGTACCAATGGAACCTAATAATTTTCATGATTTTCCAAACTGAGTCACACATACACACACAAAACTCAGAAAATTGCATGTCTGCTTGTGTTTTTAATGTATGTGAGAATGAAAAGCATTTTTCATTAGAAATGAAGTAGATTTTAATGTTTGGCAGTAATTGTTTTTATCAGATTCTGCTTAGACAAGAAAATAAGAACTGAATGCAGTAGACCTTGAAATTCTTTTAGTCCATACCTTGCTGCTTTCACATTGAAAGCTGAGGACTATAAAACAATAAACACCCACCAGATTTATATAGTTTTATTTTAGTCAGCAAAATCCCCAAAGTGTTGTGCAAAATAAGGACAAGTTTTGAATTACAAAATTATAGGTATTTCCATGAAAATCCATTCACCCAGAGATAAGAAGAATGGACAACAGAGACAGGAGGAAGATTTTCCATACCCTCTTCCCCAATCCATAATTTAAATACAGGCACAAACTGTGAATAAACAAAACAAGCATTTGTGTGCAGCATATATTTGAGTGTGGAAGTTAGAAGGCAGTGCATGAAAATATGCTTTCAATAGCATGTAATGCAGAATAGGCAAATAACAACATAAGGATGGATTATGAAAGTAAGTTTTAAATGATTACACCTTCTTCCAAAAGTCATTTCTTGCTATGTGGTTCAAAAAAGAACAATCTGCTTTAGATAATATTATTAGCAATAGATTAGAGTGCATGTCTTCACACAACCACCAGAAGCGTTTCAATGAGTATTCTTCATTGATTCAGTGAGCCAAATCATAAAACCTCAGGCTGTCAGAAAAGAAATTATTTGACCTAAATTTTGACAGGAATGTGACAAAAATACATAAGGTACAGTTATCAGTATTCCTACTGTGAAAAACACAATTGGTTCATGGTCTCTATTGCTAAGATTTAATCCCATTTCTTTTTAATGGTATTGTCTAGACTCTATAGCATTGGCAGGATCTGTGTTATATGTCTACGTTAGAGAGAGACTGAATAAAGACCTGGGTACTCTTTCTTCTATTGTAGGAGGTATACATCAGGTCAGCCACCTGCAGAAAGAATGACTATGTTTAACATATGAACCTGAAGATGGAGAGATTTATGGGAAGTTAGGTCTTCAAGTAATGCTTAACAGAATGTGTCTCTCAAAGGGAATATTGAGAAAGGAAATTATAGAATAGGGGTTCTCAAACTTTTATGTGTTTTTGAGTCAGCTGAAATCTTGTTAAAAAACAGATTCTGATTCCATAGATCTGAGGTGGATCCTGAGATTCTAAATTTCTCACAAGCTCTTAAGTTGTACTGATATTGCTAGACTGAAAACCATACCTTGAGTAGCCAGATTATCACGTGTAGAGAAGTTTGATAGATTGGATCAGACTTTTAAAGAAATTATTAAATAATGTGAATGCAAATTATATGGAGTACTATTTTATTCTCCCTGGCTTCCTAAGATTATAGTCTGGGCATATTAAATATATCCTTTTCAGTAAAAACTAGAATGGCAATTTGACTATGATACTCTAATTGGTGAATTTTTCAGCTAGAAAAAAATGCAGTAAAAATGCATTTCACCTAAATAAAAAAATTTCCTTTCTGGAGCTTTTGACAGTAACTCAATGAAAATGGAGAGTGTGGTACTATGTTTGATTTTATTTTCTTTAAATTTCAAAACTTGACTCATTAACTCATTTTGAAACCATATTAATGAACTGCTGAGTCCTCAAGAAAGCTGGGGGTCCCTATGGATTAAGTGGTTTCTGGGTGTTAGACATTCAGATTTTATCTCAACTGACTATAAGACAATCATGACATAAAGGAGTGGCATTAGTCAAAGCTTTCTTAGAACATAACATAACATATTTTGAATCACCAGCAGGAAGGTTTTCTTTGCCCATAAGTCTGCATTACCTCATTTAAAGTCCGGTTCATTTTTGTTGGGAAAAGATTTGAAGATTTCAAAAGGTAAAATGTCTATGTGCTGACCTGACCCATCATTTTTTTCGTCTTAAAGACTTCTAGAGAGTTTTAGACTATATCCATTAGCAGGCTTAGAACAAATACTTCAGTCTCTGTGACACTGACAATTTTATTTCTCCAAGTTAGAATCTTCCCACATGTCAATCTGAAAATCACCATATGAGAAGCTGATCTTGAAGTAGCCCCTCTATCATCTTATTTCTATGTTTTGATCTGTCAGAACTTCTAAACATCACAAGTTTGCATTTTTCCTCAATAAGCAATTACTTAAAAATTTTACTTTAAAATATTTTTAATTAAAAGAATAAAAAAAAGAAACTAGAATCCCTTATTTTTCTTAGAAGAAATTTCCCCTAATGTATGTGTGTGTATATATATATATATATATATATAATGAAGTAATGCCTTAGGACATTTGGTATTTGGAACATATAAGCAGAAGTCACAATTAAGTGTGGATATAAATCCTTCTGAATACCTCCAAAACAAATTGCAAGTTTTCCCTTGACTTTATCAGAGCACACTTTGACATGGTGTTGTGGCAGGGATTAGGAAGATGTAAAATCTTACTGTAAACAGAGAAAGGTTGGAAGTGGAAGTTCATTTTTTTTAAAGACTTATTTATTTATGCATACAAGCTGGGATACAGACCAGAGGTGTGGGGTGGCGAGAGGGTTCACCAGAGAAAGGGTGGGGAGCAGAACAGACAGATCAAAGGAAACACACTGCTGAGGAGAGCAGTGAGCGAGGCAGGAGTGGTCTGCCATGCCATGTGGGAATCTCCTGGGCAGGGCGTCAAACTCGTGTCACCGCTACCGACAGCTCCACAGTGCAGTGCCTAACTTCTGTGCCACTGGGGAGGCTCTGGAAGTTCATTTTTTAAAAATTTATCTAATGAGTATAAAATGTAGAAAGTGTCTCTGCCAAGCTTAGTATAAAATATAGTAAAACAGTATAATCCTAGCTGAAGAGATTTTGTTTCAAAATCCTAACTCAGCTAACAAGGTAAAAGGTACTAAATTATTTTGAGTCTATGTAAAGCCTTCTAGTTCACATTATCAATCCTTGCAATTACCATCTAGCCAATACATTTTGGCATCACTTTCTTGTAGTACTCAAATCATTATTTATATTTGTTTTGCTCTTTTAAATTTTTCACAAGCATTCAATAAAAATATGCATTCTCATAAATACTGCAAAAACACACTTTAGTGAGTTTTTATTTTTTAGTGTGTTTTTGGTTCATTTAAAGAATGGGTCTGTTACGCTCTTAAAGTGTGCACCTAGTTAGTTCATCTGGATTCTATCGTATGTTCTGCTTAAAGCAGTTGTTAATAGACTCTGTTCTACTGATAATCAAGAAGCCAATATTAAAGTACAAATGAAAAACAATTTATATGCTTGAAATTATCCTCACATTCTGGGCCTCCCTGGTGGCGCAGCGGTTAAGCGCTGCGCTGTGGTGCTGTCGGCAGCGGCGATGTGAGTTCAATGCCCAGCCGGGGAGATTCCCACATGGCGCAGCAGACCTCTCCTGCCTCGCCCGCTGCTCCCCTCAGCAGTGTATTTCGGTCAATCTGCCTGTTCTGCTCCCCACTCTGTCTCTGGTGAACCCTCTCGCCACCCCACGCCTCTGGCCTGTACTCCAGCTTGTATGCATAAATAAAAAAAAAAAAAGAAATTATCCTCACATTCTCTGTTTCTCATTTAAATGTAATCTCACTGCATTCTGATTTGTAGAGTATTTCTAAAATATATATGAGGTAGAAGAAAATCAGTAAAATCACAAAGCTAAATTAAAAATGCATTCTTGTATATACGTTTATAAAACCTAGCTATAGTTATCGTTGGGTAGACATCCAGGAGTAGAATTGCTGAACCATATGGTAGATAAAACCAAGCCAATAACAGATATTAGACAAATAACTGTGGGATTGAGGCTACAAGATGGGGGGGGACAGTGGGGAGGAAGGTACAATGGACTATGGTGGAAGGCTTGGGTAATTTGGTGGTGGTGTGGTGTGGTGGCATGCATCTGAGGAGGCATAACCCTATGTCTCTGAATATTATACAATGTTGTAAATCAAAGTTACCTCAATAAAAAAAAATAAAGTTAAAATTAAAAAACACTACTTTTTTGAGCAGGGACTCTTCTATTAGTGGAGGTTCACACTGCCATCAAATAAAATGGAAGTACAAACATACATTCTCATGTTTTAGATGACTTTTTAAACATATATGTATAAATCATCACATATATAAGTATATGTATGTGTATGTGTATATATACACACACATATATAGATGTAGATAACTTCAAAAAGTCACTGATACTTATTGATTTGAAAATAATACTTATTTTCTGTATTTTTTAAGTATTAACTGCTGGTCAGAATTTATTATAATCAGATTCACTCTAAGATATGAAAAACTGCTTCTGTATATTGTTAAGCAAAACTTTCACTTATTCTGTCTTCAATGTATTAATCTCTGGTCATATAAAATCTTTATCTTCATTAAAACGTTTTAAAGGAATTAAGGATAAGCTACTGATTATTTCATAGTAATCAATAACTAAAGTGGTTTTGATTAGTTTAGGATACTTGAATTTCCAATGTGATTATAATGATAGGAGTTAACATTTATTAAGCCTTTACAATAAGACAGATAAATTTTAAAGCTCTGTATCTCATTTAATCCTCACAATGATTCTAAATAGATAGTGCAATAATTCCCATTTTTCAGATGGAGAAACAAAGGCACAAAGAATTGAGTTAAGGTCACGCAGAGAGCAACAGTGGAATTTTGTCCAGTTAAAAGCTATGTTAAATAATACATTGTGTTGCCCCCAGTAAAGGCTTTTTATCCAGGAGAGTTTAAAGAAAGACACAAAACTGAGGGTTAGCTACTATGATTCTTTTGACTAAAGGCGGAAATATCCTGGTACTTTATTATTAAAGTTTAGTGAGATTGAATCATCAACTTACTTAAAGGAAATCTAAAGAAAACCATAAGCACTAGTACACTCCTAAAGATTGCCAGAGGTCAATGAAACTACATGGTTTACAATGCAATATATCAAACAATGTGAGAGAAATGGAGCAATGATTAGACAAACAAAACCTGCAAAGGCGATTTTCTTTAGAGGATCCTGATATGTAAAAGTATTTGGAGATGAAATGGTACAATCACTGAATTTTCATAAAATGCCTGCTTGGTGATAACATATACTGAACACAACTGAAGGCAGTCCTTCAAAGGCTACACAGCCAAGCTGCGCTAGAGCAGATACACTTGCTGTTTAAGTATCCTTTCTAAAGAAATTCCATTTGTTTACCAAAATCTATTCACACTTACTGAGAAACCTCCTTCTTCACTTATCTGAATGTGACAATGAATCAAAAGAACCTTCTCTTCTGCTACTAGATGTGAGAATAGAGAAGCTCAGATCCTTACCCAGTGCTAGAGAATGCCTTTTCAGTGCTTTCAGGGAGCAAAGGCTAATTTTTCCAAGTAAAAGTCCCTCCCTGAGGAGTTGTATTAATGAGGTCCACAGCAAGGCTTGACACTTGACTTTGCTAATTATCTTAAGCAGACTGGCAAGAAGTTCTCTTTCCAGTGTCCTAGACTAAAGAGATGATCCACATGTACTTTAATCCTTCCCTACTTGCTATTTTCACAAAACAAAGGACTTTTTTCTTTGTGTTTCACTGTGAGGAAGGCATTTTAATTTTCATCTAATATGACCTGTTCAAATAGAAGTGTACTTAGAAACAATTAGCAGCAGATTCCTTGTTTAGGGAGTGTTCCACAATACTTGTTAGAATAGAGATTCATTTTCAGTTACCAGAGATAGCATCCATTAGCATATGTTTCTCAGTAATAACAATTTCCTTTGCAAACATGGGAAAC
Organism: Scalopus aquaticus; assembly: GCA_004024925.1. NCBI lineage: Eukaryota > Metazoa > Chordata > Mammalia > Eulipotyphla > Talpidae > Scalopus > Scalopus aquaticus. The sequence goes on along the minus strand of PVIJ01003954.1, from coordinate 2,126 downwards.
AAAGAGACAGAAACCTGTGCCCTCCTGTAGTTTTCATTCTAGAATGAGAAAATTGAAACTAAATAAATAAATGAATGTATTGTATAACTTAGTCAGAACATGAACAAGAAAAAGAAAGTGAATGGGTGGCACTGAAAAATACAGCAGCAAAGACAGTCTCTCTGAAGAGGTGACCTAGTGTGTTTAGACATTCTGAGCAAAGGAAAGACTACATCCAAAGTCTCAGAGCTGGAAGCAAGCATGACACAGTTGAAGAGACCAGGGTAGTTGGAATGAGTAATTAAGAAGAAAAGGGGAGTGTGTGTGTTTGTGTGTGTGTATCATATGATCATTTATAACTAATAGGTCAGTGCAAGAATTCTGAATTTTATTCAAAATTGACAGAGTGGTCACTGGGGATTTTAGACAGATGATTGACATAATCTAATTTAGGTGTAGAAAGGCCATTCTCATTTCTTAGGGAATAGGTTGAAGTATAGAGAACAATTACTAAACTATTGAAATAGTAAGATGTAGTACATTGCGATTATATACATTTTAATTATAATTAAATCATGTTTTTAAATAGTCAAGGGCCTCCCTGGTGGCACAACCATTTAAGTGCAATGCTGTGGAGCTGTTGGCAGCGGCTGCAGTGGTGCAAGTTTGATGCCCGGCCAGGGAGAATCCCAGGGTAGACCTTTCCTGCCTCTCCCGCTGCTCCCCTCAGCAGTGTATTTCAGTCGATTTGCCTGTTCTGCTCCCCACTCTAGCTCTGGTGAACCCTCTCACTGCCCCACACCTCTGGCTTTCACCCCAGCTTGTATGCAAAAATAAAAAATATATAAATAAAATAGAGTCAACAAGATTTGCGGGTAGATTCAAAGTGAGGTGTGAGAAAAATGAACTTAAGATGACTTCAAGATTTTTGTGAAAAGCAACAGGAAGAATGGATTGCTATCCACTGGGATGGCTACTACTGTAGAAATAGGTTTTGAAAGAAATTTCAGGTTAATTTTGGACTACTGAAGCTTGTTCAAGATTTGGTAGTAAACTGGGGATATGAGTCTAGAACCTGAAGAACAGATTCTGGAAGTGTCACATACAGAAGATATTTAACATCATGAAAGAGAATGGGATCTCCAAGAGAATGAGTACAAATAAGAAAGAGAAGAGGCTCAGGTCTCATTTCTTGGGTTTTCTAATAATCAAAGATCAAGGAAATGAGGAGGAGTCTGAAAAACAGATTGTGAAGAAGGAGAACAAAATTTATGGCTCCAGAAACCAAGTGAAGAAGAATTTTGTGGAAGGAATGATGAACTATGTAAAATGTTACTTACTGGTAGACCATGAATGAGGATTAAGGATTGACATTTATGACCACTGTTGAAATTAGTGAAAATCTTGGAAACATTATTTTCCTAGTTAAATTATGCACTCCTGATGGTCAGAACTTGTTTTAGAAAATTGAAACTTAAAGTCAAATTCCAAAGTTTTTTTGTGATTATGTTATCTGGAATTCTGAACATCATTTTTCAAATAATTTATAGTTTAGATTTCTCAAGAAAACCCACTTTTTTCCTATTGTTAGCAAATACAATCAGATCCATAAATCTTTATAAATGAACAAAATTTCAAATACATTTTTGGCAATCTTATTTTCTTATTTAATGAAAAGACCTGCTGACAAGTTAAGTGATTTACCCAACGAAGGAGCAAAAAATTCCAGCATGCCTAAATTTGACTTTATTACTCTTTCTTTTTCTTTATTTTAATTTTGATTAATTTAACAAATTAAATTATAAGCTCTTTTAATGCAGCCATTCTTATATCAATAGCACAATATAGAATGCATTCTATAACCTTATTGTTTTTAAAATTAGGTTTACTCAAATACAGTTTAAATATGGGGGGAAATGAAAAGTTGTTTTACTTTTGGTTAGTTATGTTAGTTTTTTTTGATGATTTATATATTTGTTTATGCATAGAAAACTGGCGTGTAGGCCAGGTGTGAAGGGGTGTGTGTGTGTCTGTGTTTGTGTGTGTGTGTGTACGAGAGAGAGAGAGAGAGAGAGAGAGAGAGAGAGAGAGAGAGAGAGAGAGAGAGAGAGAGAGAGAGAGAGAGAGAGGGAGAGGGAGAGGGAGAG